>JAQYXR010000064.1:0-260871 GCA_030545055.2 Neoaliturus tenellus | reverse complement strand
TGAGTGAGAGCGCTAGAGGGTGTGGTGGAGAGGGACATTCCATCACGAGCAAAATTGACCCTGACACACTACCGTACATCGGACCGTACACCGGACCGATCTTTGCTTTTATGTTTCACCAGAAAAAAACATCTCCAGAGCACTTGGTACGATGCTCGGCCCGGTGCTCGGTCTGATGTACGGGCTCCTGACACACTACCGGACTTGCTGTTTTTGCTCGGTACGATGCTCGGTCCTGTGAAAAGTCCGTAGTGTACTGCCGGCCTAAAGTTTTACTTTGTCTCCCTAACAAAGTACTAATTTTTCCTCCCTGGAAGACAAGGTAAACTCATAATAAAATAATTTAGCAAGGTTGCCTCTATCTTTATTCAAAACTATTTAAGTACTAAAGAGCTTTCTTAGTTTTAAACTTATGAGAATAATGCCCCTTGAGTAGGCAGAAAAAATTTTGACACTAAATCATGTTATTACATTTAAGTTTTTTTTCTGAATCCTGGTTGATCTTAGCCCCCTTGGATGTGTAGTGTCAATATTTGCTTTAACAGTATTTTTATGACCATAATTTTCCGAAGTTTAAATTTATTTCAAATTCAACTCAACCAGACTTTAAAGCATTGCCAATTAGCCCGAATTTTTTATCTGAATAACTGGAGAGAAATAACTTTTACAAGGCCACATTTTGAAAACTATAGGTTGTCGTGTGTTATTCGTGGTTAACGTAATGTCAAGGAAGTATTAAACCAGGTGTTACGGAAAGTTATAAATCCAATTTAGTTATCCTGTGTGAAAAAGGAACATCTGGGACCCTTCAGTGTTGTTGGTTTTGTGGTAAAATATCACAAATAAAATCCGTTCGTTCTGTTCACTGAACACAAAGTTACAAAGTAATCGAGTTTTATATTAGTGAAATAAAATAAAATTTTTAATAACATACTATTTTTGTATGTAGTTTTCGTCATCCAAATTTAAATTGAGTTTGAAAATATCTTAACTACACCATAAACACCAATTATATAATTTTACTGAAAGTTACTTTTAGAAAATATAAAACTCCCCTGTCGCAGTAAGCAGTATAACTGCGTACCTAACAAAGTTCCTTTGAATTTCTTGAAAGTTTTATTATTCCTATCACACAATACCTTTCTTAAGGCATACCCAAGAAATATATTGAATACTCCCGCCGAGAGATACAAAGTGATTTGTCAAAAGAAAAATTACTGATGTATAAGTATGCAGGGTCGATGCTATGGGTGTTTTCTGAACAAATATAGGGTATGACATACTTAGTTAATAAAATGTCTTAACAATTTTTGTTTTTAGGATATTTTACTTAAATTAAATCCAGTTTTGGTATTTTTTAATTCCTTTCTTAATAAACCCCATTGGGTTAAGTATGTGGGTTTGATGTCGTAAGGGGATTATTAGTAAATATAAGTATCACCTACATTAGTTAAGTACTTTACGAAGCTACCATTTTATCAAGTTATGGCAATAATTCTAAATAAAGGGGGTCGTTGATTCCTCATGTCAATTCTAAAGGAGTGTAGTATGAATACTGCCGAAATAAAACATGCTACTGGATATAGAGGGAATTATTTTTTGGTGGCGGGTTACATGACGATAAATTTCATGAAATAAAACGAGAAAAAGCTTTAATGACTAGAAATTAATGTCTTATTAAATTATTTAAATATTTTAATATTTAAAACATATTGAATTATAAGCAAAACACAAATTAAAATAATAACATAACGATTCAACATTGACACACAATGAGGTAATCGTAAAAGATTGTAAAAATACTTAACCGAGTAAGGGAAATAAGTAACCCCAGAGTCTGATACTATATAATCATAACTAGAGATCGCCTCCTGATCGAAATTCGATCAAAATTTCAGTTGATCTGGACCCATGAAGTTTAAAAACATTTTTTATCATTCTGCACGAAATCAGCCTGTTTTTTGTTCTCTCATTAGTACCAAAACCGATTCTTTTTTGTCCTAGGACTGAAAAATCATCTGGAGAATTTTTTAGGTCCTAGTACTGAAAAGTCAGCTGTTTGATAACTATATTAATATTCATTCATTAATGTTGAGGAGCAGAATTTTGAAATTCATACGTTATAAAGAGCATTGTTTGTAAATAACAGAAATGTAAACACTGCATAATACTTACTTTGTAAATATAACCTTAAAAATACAACTTTTTAGTTAAAATTTTTAACGATTAAAAGTCTAATTTCGCATCATGATAAAAAACGTTGTTCATCACTCGGAGCAAAAGTGTCTTTTTAATGCTTTTTTGCTCCTAGTGATGAAAACTACTATTGTATCTAAAACATCTGTTCCTCCTGCTTTTCTAGTAGTCGTTTTTACAACAGCTGTCTAATGATTTAATTAATTTTCCTTCCCCCATAAGATTAACATTGGAACTTTGAAAGCCTGCGGGGCGTAGCCCTGGAGTCCGATTTGAATTACAATGTGATTCTGCTCATCTACAGGACTATACCTTTCTAACGGTATGCGCGGATTTCTCCTACGATGGACACGAGCTGAGAAAAAAGGAGGAAATGAAACATGATTGCGTATTAATATATAGATGAGCATATACATTTTTTCATTAGCAGTCTAACGTAAGCAATCCAAGACAAAATCCAAATCCAACAATTGGAATTGCCACTCACGCCTCTCCAGGGGAAGTTGGAGCCCCAGTTGGTGAAGTGCCCCACGTTGGGAGCTCCGTTATCAGAAAGGAACACAATTATTGAGTTGGCCAACATGTTTTTTCTCCCCAGGGCTTCCACAATATCCCCCACCGATTGTCCAGCTTTGACATCATTGCTGCCAACAGAAAAAGCGGCCAATATTATATTTGTAATAAAAGAATATTTTGAATGAACAAATCGTAGATGTTATTCTGTATTTATATTTTGCTTGATATTATTAAACCTACTAAATATTTTAAGTAACTCTGAAAACCCTCAATGCTTTGCTTTTATATGTATTATAACTTATGTATTATCATATACATATTTACTTTACTAATTATACTTGAGTGTTTTTTTACCTATTCAACAGCATAAAGTTGAAAAACCAATAAACAACTTAAGCAGTAACTGCAACTAATTAATGTTAAATAAAATTCCCATGCATTACCTAGTTGACAGTAGTTTCTGGTAACACTTATCCGTGAACTATTCAATTAGGTTTAGTGTCATGTGCCTGATCATTGTTGTAACTTTGATTAAATTATCAAATTTAAATTATGAATTTCTTATACGTTTGATAATAGCTACATGGTGGTCAAAGGCTGTAGTCTAAAGTATTATCCTAGAATCTTGGACGTCAAGTTATGTTAACCTTTTTGTATTGATAAATAATTACGGAAGGTTTGACATGAATAAAGCTTACAGTTAATTTTCATGCAGTTTCCAGGAAAGTTATGTATTAAGTTAAAACTTTCGTTATTTATACTTTAACTTACAAATACATAACTAAAGGTTTTAGCAATGCAAGTTTAGTTTCGTCCGACAGCAACAAAAAAATGTAATCTCATTGAAGTATATGTATATTATGTATAATGGTGAACACATTTCTGAATACTGTAAAAATAATGCTGTTGATACAGATTTGTTTCAATAATGTTGGTTCACTCTCAAGTTTACCATCAAATAAACCAGCGAAAACATTTGAAAATCAGTTACATATTAAAGAGAGAATTATAAAACAAAATTAACGAATTTTATAACACCTAAACTTTACAAACATAAAATACTACGTTTTGTTGTTTATACAACTTAAAGAAATAAAAAGGCAAAACCAGTATTACTTTACATTCCATTAGATTTATATAGTAACCAAAAAAGTTAATTTTTCTAGTAATGTTTGTTTATCAATGACAAAACTAAACATTAATTATACAATTAATTATTAAGAACCTAAAAAATAAACCAGCGGTTCTATTCCAGATATGCAACTAATTCTAGTAATATTGATTTCACTATATTTTTAACGTTTTAGGAATTATTTAGGGCCTATATTTTAAATATTACAGTTATTTAGGCCTACATAACTTTCGTAATCGATTGATTTATCATGTATTTTAACATTTTGGCAACTGACACGCTGACGCAAGTTGTAAACTACTATAATAAAAGTTACATACCATAGATAGTTACGAAAACATGACGTCTCCATGATGTATGTGACAGTGCGTATCTGTGTAAATATGTCTAAACAGTGTGTGTAATGTCGATATATTTATATGATATCTAGCCGGTGTATTATGACGCCAGCAAATTAATGTAAATCTACAAGTTTTTGGTGATTCTACATAATGTATGTTATGCCTCGTTGGTATATGTGATGTCTATAGTGTGTTTATGACACCTAGCTGGTGTATGTGATACATACTTGGTGTATGTGATGTATGTGACGCCTAGCTGATGTATGTGATTAATAGTTTTTGAATGCGATGTTTATAGTGAGCAAGTTCCGCCTAGCTGTTGTATATGACACCTGGTTGGTGTATGTAATGTCTCCTGTAGAAGGTGCTTCCCAGGGTGCTAAGTTTTAGTATTGTTTCCAACGCTATTGTCAACTTCTATGGATCATTATGTCTTCTTTATTTTGATGCCTTAAGTCATTAAGAAGAATATTTGAGCTAGAAGACTGGATAAGCTTTCAAGGGACATGATGCACGTTAAACTAGATGGAGCTCAATCCAAGAAATTGCTTGATCATCTCTGCCTACCCTATCAGGACCTTCTTAATGATCCAAAAACCCGTGTATAGTGATTAAACTACTATAACTTAATTGTGCATTTTTGCTTCAGCAAGAGGCTTGATTGTACTTCGTACACAACCACTCAAATATGTTGAACACAGTAAACAAATTTGTTCCAAATCCTACAGGATCCTCAGATTGATTCACCTCTCTACCGGTTGATTTGAGCTGCAGAGTTTTGGCTCTTTGAAGCTATTTTACCGTTCCCTGATCTACACCATACTTGAGTATTGTTTGGTGGTTCTCTACCATCGCCAAATTAGATGAAAAAACTATACTAAAGGTACAGAGATGATTCTTGTGCATTAATGGTGCTTAACCTACAGGAAGGTGTCCGTAGGACATTAGGGTGCATTCTGTGTCTCTAACCATCAACCACAGATACAGTATTTATATGGTATATGTAACCTCTAGACAGTGGTATGTCATGCATAGAGAGTGTGTTCTGTGCTATTACCTGCGTAGGTACGTCGGTTGGGCTCGCCGATATACCGGAAGCGGTCCACGGCCTCCTGCGGTGCCTCCAGCAGTTTGCCCGGGTTTCCGGCATGTACCGCCTTGTGCGTCACCAACAGCAGCAAGGGCTTGTCTGGAGGGTGCTGTTCCATCACGCGCAACGCCTCCCACGTCAGCACGTCCGTCACGTACTGCCCGGCCACGTCCCAGGCCGTGCTGTAGTTGCGCCGCAGGTCGTGTCCGTACAGCGCACGCCCACCTATCTACACAAGAGATGTCATGTTTGCGGGGGATTTTGAACCACGTGCACCATCTTCCACGTCAGCACGTCCGTCACGTAACCGGTCACGTCCCAGGCCGTGCTGTAGTTGCAGCGCAGGTCGTGTCCGTACAGCGCACGCCCACCTATCTACACAAGATATGCCATGTTTGCGTCACCGGCAGTGACATGTCCGGGGGGTGGGCTGTTCCACCACGTGCACCATCTACTTCGTCAGCACGTCCGTCACGTAACGTACGCTCCAGCCACGTTCCAGGCCGTGCTGTAGTTGCCCTGAAAGTCGTGATAGTACAACTTTCTCCCACCTATCTATCTATACAAGAGTTGGTCATGTTTTCGTCACCAGAATGAGTGTCCCTCTAGGGTGCTGTTCCACCACAAACACCGCTTCCTTAATCAGCAAGTCCACCAAGTACTGCCCGGCAACGTCCCCAGTTTTCTTCTTGGTCATAAGAAAGTTGTACATCGTTATAGAGAAATTAATTCATAAACATAACGTCAGAGATTTGTTAATAATTTTAATATAAATGCTATGAACTGTGGGCGATTATTTTGAATCACATACTTAGTAAATATGGAATTCCAAAAAAACTACATTAAATAAATGTAATATATAATTAACTATATCTCTGCCGATGCCGTTTGGTTAGGATAACAATAGAATTCAGTGAATAACTTTAAATGGTAGTTCAATAGTTCACCCACCTCTTCGTAGTGAATGTGATCGTAGTAGCTGATCGCCCCGCCCCAGTAGCCGAAGTGAGAGTCGAACCCTCGTTGAAGAGGGGTGTATTCCTTCTTATAGAAACCTAGATGCCACTTTCCTACAATATGGGTTGCATATCCCATTTCTTTGAAGTATTCAGGCATTAATTTTTCGGAAAGGGGAAGACCAGACCTATGGGCGGCATAGTATGGCCAGTGCTGACCTTAAACAAGAGGGTTGTTTCTTCATTGTTTATTTAGGTTTTGCTAAATAATGATGTAACTTAAATACAAAAACATTATAAATTCTGTCATTCATTATGAACAAGTGAGTTTAGCCTAACAAATAAATTAGTAGCAAAAAATCTAACTTTAAATACTAAAACGTAATTTAGGCCAAAGAGTTCTAAAATATATTGGTAGAAAAAAACTACATTAAAATTAAATATTTGGTTAAAACAAATTATTGCATAAAATTATTCAAGTATTTAAACATGTGTTGGGTGTGGGTGGCAAAAGCTCAACTAGAAGAAAAGGAATTTGTAATTCGTTTCGTATAGTACTCGAGTTGATTTAAGTTTGATTATTTTTATCAACTATGAGGATTGAGAAAAGAGTATTTAAAATCAGTAAATCACAATACACAACTAACTAAAAAAGAAAATATAACAAAGAGACAAAGACGCTAGGAAGTGTATTTAGAATTTAATTGTTTAATGTTTTTCTTTCATTATTAATAGAAACATTATTGGAATTGACCACAGTGCATGATCTTTGTAAATGAGGCATGAATTGTTGTTTTTTGTTCTGTGTGTAGGCCTACTGTATTTATAAAAAATAAATTTTACTTTGGTTTTTCAAATCATGAAAATTCATTTTATGTTTTTAGTGGTGAATCTCAGTATGTGCGGGTAACTCACCCGTGTGTACGGGGTATTTTCCGGTCAGTAGAGCCGCCCTGGTTGGCGTGCATAGCGGCTGAACATAGTGGCGGTTCAGCACCACACCCTGGTAGGCCAGCGAGTCTATGTTGGGAGTGGGGATCTGGTCGGACCCATGGTAGCTTACGTCGTTCCATCCCTGGAAACACAGAAGTAGGGAAAATTGATCTTACAATACCGCCATGGTCGGGGGACAGAGCGGTTGAACGTATTTTCGGTTCAGCTACACACCCTGGTAGGCCAGCGAGTCTATGTTGGGAGTGGGGATCTGGTCGGACCCATGGTAGCTTACGTCGTTCCATCCCGGGAAACACAGAAGTAGGGTATATTGGTCTTACAATACCGCCGTGGTCAAGGGGCACAGCGTCTGAACGTAGTGGCGGTTCAGCACCACCCCTTGGTATGCCAGCGAGTATAGGGGTGTGGATCTGGACGGACCCGTGGTATCTCACGTCGTTCTACCCCTACCAACACTGCAGGGAAGTAACTCCGCAAATCCACCGTGGAAGCCAAAGAGTCCTGACCTACGCAAACTACTCCAACCGTAGAGATGTTAACTACTAAAAGTAGCTTCTCTCCTAGACTGTAGGATTCGTAGACGTTAACGTTATGAATTCATGAGTGCCTTTTTAAACTTTAGGTTTTAGGGGAAATCCCGGGAATAATACGCTCTTAAAGGAAAGAACCTAAACAAATACAAAGCACTTTAGATGATGTTGCCACTATAAACACTATTTTAACACTGACGAAATTAACCATCAATTTAAGGTGGTGGGTGCTGTTTTGGAAAATCGTTAAAATGTGTTAAAATGAATTCGCTGTTAGAGAACATTTTAAAGAGCCCTTTGAGAGTTTTTAGCAATGAAAGATTAACTATGTGTCCAGTTAATGCATGACCATCAGTGCAAAAGAGAGGGCTATATGGAATTCCATATTGCTAATGTATGATGTTTTTGAAATTCGAGTAAAACTTCTATGATGTATGAGTTTAATAGTTGTAGGGTCCAAGGGGAATACTGAAAACATTGGGAAACATTCAATTTGATGTTTTCTTAATGGAAACCCTTAAGGTAATTATTTATTAAAAAATCCAAAATTTTCTTCTTAGGGCAAATGAAATAATACCAATATTTAATGAAAATAGCAATTAAATGTAATTGTATTTCAAATAAGATTTATATGTTTTTTATGTAAACTCACATATATAAAATAGTAAATATTTATCACATATATAAAACATTATCATCAGTGAGTCTGTCATCATTTAAAATAAATTATTTAAACGTTAAATTTCTTCAGTTGAGTATCATTATCACAGAATAACCATCGATTAATCTCACCAAAACAAATAAATCATTTTTCTGAAGAACCATCCATTGTAAAATTGAGGAAGTTCTGATCTTGAAGATAAATTTAATCAGAATAATTGCTACGGCTTTAATAAGATACCATTGCTTACCACTATTTGTTCAATTAGATTACTATTATTAATTTGGCATTTATAATTCAACTAACTGTATATGTAAAAGTAACGCACTTACTTTTTGAAACCAGAAACACATCAGTATAATGTTCGTAGTAAAAATAATCCACATTTGATATTCTCAGATTAGGTATAACCCTTGATAATTTTTAGATGTTTTTATTTAAAACACCGAGGCACTATGCTGGTGCGTATGTTAAGGTGAGAATGTCTGAAGGATGGGTTTGATGATCGTGATAGATCAGATGCATGAGGTTCACAAATAACCATAGTGTGATTTTTTAAAGTTATTCAATAAATTGGAACATTTGACTGTAAAATACCCTGCTCAGAAATAAAAACAAAACTTATAATTGGCTGCTAAATTCTCCAATTTACTACCTTGAAGAGTTCCTATGCTTTAAAGACGTTGAATTTTTATTATTCTACAGACAGTTTATATACCAGGTGTTCCAGACCACCCATATAAATAACGAATTGTGCTGTTATAGGTGAACCGGTTACGCCCTATCGATTGATACTAATATCAATGTACAGGATGAACTAGGAAGTACCCTATCTAGATTGAAAGTAACAAATTTAAAAACAAACCACCCTTTTTATGACAATTTTTGAATCTACACGTAATTTAAGACAAATTTACAAAGGAATTCTAACGGTTCGTGACACAATAGCGGTTGAAATTGAGATTCAACCCATTAGAATAACATGGAGCAAATATTCAAATGCATTTCTCTGAACATATTCAATTCCCAGCACAAACATGTCTTAGACTCTCCTTTTCAATATTTCTTCATCATAAATTATAAATTTTGTCATAAATTATTTGATTTTTCCATGAAATTTACAATATGGCGTAGATGTTTAAAAATATACGGAAAAGTAAAACTAATCAGGAGATAATATACATTTAATTACGAAATACGATTTAAAACGAGGTTCAAGACGTTTTCATGGCTAAGCAGTTCTTTTTAACGTAATGTTCAGAGATTATGTATTTGAAATTTTTCCTATGCTATGCTAAAAACTAAATTTCAACCGCTAACATCTCCTAAACCGTTTGGATTAGGGGTACAAATTACATTATATAGTTGTCTTAAAAATACAGTAAAAAATATAACTTAAGAGTTGTATTCTGACATTAATTGTCAATACTTTGCAAAATTCATTTACAATAATAAACTACTACTACTATTTTTATTATTATAACTAGTGAAAAATAGTACTCAACTATTATTCTTGAATTATTTATTTCTATCAAACATACTTCATTTCAAAGTACAAAACAACTTAAATAATGCTTAAAATAATGATTTTCTATGTAAATTTTCTGACGTTTAATAATAAGAAAAAAAAGAAAAGAAAACGTTGCTGAATTCTTATGTAATGTAGCAAAGTACCCCGGCCATACAAATTGATTGATAAAGGCCCTAGAACTTGATAGTATAATGTAGAATCATAAATAAATTTATCCTGTCTTGTGAGAATTTTCCATTGAATTTAAACAAATTAAATACGCTGGAAAGTTCCTACAAGACTAGTATCATTGACTATGTACACTACCGTGAGTAGACTTCTAATAGCATAGGCGTGTGTGAAACCTACTGACGGTGGTGCGATCTCGTGCGGCAAACATGGAAGTACACGTAAATATGATAGATTAATCAGTAGTACCGGGGAGCCGAGCTTCGGTTTATAATTATGTTTTAAAATGTTACAAAATGTTTAAAGTTACATTTAAGTTTATTAAGTGAGGGTGAGATGTCAGAGCACGCCTTCAGTCTTCCCTTTTCTATAGGTCTTTTTTTACTTCCTCCTCGAGAATGTTGGGGTGGGAGCAAAGTATTTAAAATGTAAACAAAGAACTTAAACTTACGATAGAGGTTTTTGAGTAGCATTTTCCTAAAATACATTTTCAATCTATCTATAAAAATGAAAGTATGTATCTTTAAAAACTAAAGCTTTGTGTGTCTTGAATAGGCGCAGACTACTGGACCGATTGACCTGAGGTTTTGTAAAACTATACTGTATTTATCTAGAAGAAAGATTGATAGGCCTATTCCTGTTATTTATAAGCTTCTGGGCTTTGCCCTATTGGCCCTGCATATGTATTGTACGTAGAAATTTAAACGTGTATACAATATATATAAAACTTGAAACTGGGCAAGTTTTGTTCAAATTTATTTATTCTTTAATTCAATTTATTAATATAAATAAACAGCTGTTAAAATTTATTCTTCACGGCACTGGATTATTTTGTTATTTCTGGTAATTTTACTTTTGCAAAATTATTAGACCATCTCTTTCCGTTCAACCAATCTGCAGCAAATACGCTAAGGTTTTTTTTGTGTTGAGAACTCCTCCTACAATTTTTAATCGATATTCAAGTTTTTGGTGTCGTTGAATAGGGCTTGTTCTGTAGTTGTTTCTGCTAAAAATCGATGAAAATCAGACATAAAATAAGGGCGCTTTACACAAATTAAATTTGAGATTTTCCCATTAGAATAACATTGGGTTTGGGTTGAACATTTTAAACATCTGTTAATGTATAGCTGTAAACACGTGTAGTTTTTTGTGATTACTTATATTCACAATATTGGATTGGTCGGTTGTCGTTAATTTAGAACTAAATGTTAATTTTGTATTGCATCAAAATAAATTGCTTGATTCCGAGCAACAAGTAGACTAGTAATTCTTAAATAAAAATTACTTGTTGCGTTCTTACACCATTTACCATCGAAGTCATCTCTGCAGTCCTTGAAGAGAGGGAGAGTCGTCAATTCTTGCATGAGTGTGTTTGTGTGTGTGTGTCATGTGTGGAGCATTTTATTTTTTATGGGAGTGTTCTTCTATAAACTCACTTAGTTTGTAGTAAGGTCTTTCCAATGGATATTTTAGTTGCTTTTTAAACATGGAGGCCTTATTAATTTCTTTGAGACTATTTGGCAACAAATTAAACATTTTTACCCCCATGTAATTAGGTGTTTTGCTGGTTTTGGTTAACCTATGGTGGTTTAAGTTAAGACTAGTTTGATTTCTCAAACTAAGATTGTGACAATTTATTCTTAGTTGAGGGGGATTGTATTTAATGTAAACTATTATTTAAAAGAGGAATAAAGAAATGACGCTTAGGATGAGGTTGAGAATGAAGGAAGGTTTGCAATGTTCCTGAGGTCCAACTTGTTCCATGATTCTGATTGCCTTCTTTTATTGAATGAGGATTTTTTGAACATCTGTTTCATTTGCTGACCTCCAAACGATAATTCCATTCCAGACGTGAGAAGATAAAAGTGCATGATACGCAGTTTTAGTTATGTCCTTGTTTGTTAATGTTCTGATTCGTTTGAGAGCGTAAAGCAGTTGAGATAATTTCTTTTGTAGTTTGTCAATGTGAGGCTTCCAGGTTAAATTATTGTCAACTATTAATCCTATAAATTTTGTGATGGATTGATCTGGAGCATTATTGGTTTGACGGCAATTTTTAGCAGGTAAGAAGTCCGATGTTACAGTTTTTTCTCGGTTTATTTTCAGTCTCAGGTAGTTGCAGGCAGTTTCGGATGATTGTAGGAGAAGGTCTACTGCTTGTTCATGGGAGTTAGGATTGCCTTTATCATTGGGAGATATAACTGTCGTGTCATCAGCGAACATAATACATTTTGACTGGTCTGTGAGGTGGTTAGGAAAGAAATTTATGTGTATGAGAAAAAGCAATGGGCCGAGGATGGATCCTTGGGGAATTCCTTGCGTAGTGTTCTGGAGTGACGATCTTACTTTGACTTCATAGTTGTTGTTGAGGTGTTCTATTTCCACTATTTGCTTCCGGTTTGTGAGATAGTTTTCAGCCAAAGTAGTGCATTGCCTGAGATATTAAGTTGAAGGAGTTTGCTAATAAGGGTTGGATCGGTCCAGGCTATCAAAGGGTTTTTCTGTGTCTATGAAGATTCTGGTAGCTTGCTTCCTTTCCTCCCAAACTCCCGAGATGTCTTGACAAATTTGGGCCAGGGCTGTTGATGTTGATTTTCCTTTTCGGAACCCATGTTGCAAACCTGATATTAGACAGTTCTCTTCTAGATGTTTGATTAATTGGTTGTGGATTGCTTTTTCAATGTATTTGGATAAAGTGGGCAGCACTGATACGGGTCGGTAATTTGATGCTTTGGAGTTTTCTCCTTTTTTTGTATTTAGGGTAAACTAATTCTATTCTAGCTGCTTCAGGAATTTCATTTTGTTCTATGGAGGAGTTAATAATGTTTAATATGAGCAAAATTATTACTGTTTGACAATAACTGATTATTTTGTTGGATATTTGGTCGATTCCTGCAGAGTTTTTGGGTTTGAAGCTCTTAAACATATCTTGAAGATCTTTGATGCTGACTTTGTGAAACTGGGTCAGGCCTTAGAGTTTAAGCCTTACTTTCCCATAAGGATGTCTCTGCTTATTCGTTTGTGTATAGGCCTACATGGACGCTACTTAAATTTTTTAACATTTTTTTAATGATCAGTATGTAAATTTTTTGCCACAGTCCACAATGTAGCTCGCTACATGATGTCAATGGTGTTGTTATTTCTAAGTCAACCCTTATTACTGAGTGGTGCAGTACAAAGAAAACATGCATGAATGCTGAGAAGGTTCAGGATGTAACACTGTGTCTGGGCAGTAGATCCAGCAATGTCAAATCACTTAAGTTCTTGGGGTTTCATTTGCAGTCCAATATCAAGTGGCAAACACACATTGATTATTTGGCTTCAAAAATTGCGACGGATATTCATGATAAGATCACTAAGTGCTAGTGTTTCTGCTGATGTCTTTCTCTGAAGTATTCCGCATACATACATAGTTTTATGTCATGTTAAACCTCAGTGTGGGCTAACTGTTCTTATGCTATTGACATTGACAGAATTTTTATGTTGCAGAAAAAGGCCGTAAGATTAATGTGTGGCGTTCATAACCAAACACATTGCAAACTACTCTTGATTGCTCTTAAAATACTTACCATCATTGTTTGTCATGTCATGCTTTTTGTCAAGGACAATCTGCCAAATTTAACCAAAATATCAACTGTTCATAGCTACTCCACAAGGTTTAGAGGTAATATTTCCACGTCAAGGTGCATGTTTTCAGCCACTGAAAATAGCCTTTGCTATCAAGGCATGAAAATATAATTCTTTGCCTGTTAACATAAGAAATTTATCTAGAGCTAATTTTAAAAATGTTATAAAAACTGTTTTAACAAAAGTCTTATTGTATAAACCTGAAGAGTTTTTTGAGGCTAAGTTTTTATGTAACAAACTAACCTTAGTTTGATTTTTTGACGATTGTCATAAACATTGTTATTGTTTCAATTGACTTTAAAGCATTTCATTTTATTATAATCATATGATTTGCACCTATACTTTTCTTAAAGGCAAAAATTTGATTCATTATCTTACTATGTAATCCAAGGTTTTTCGTGTTTTGATGAATTAAACTACCTGTTATTTTATACCCTAGAATTTATCGCTCAATACTGGGTTTCCACTCGTGCTTTTGAAGATTATGCCCAACCCCCAACACAACTAAGAAATTTTCTCGTTTTTAATACACAAACTGGCTACATGGTTAAAACATGGGACTTACGTTTCGAAAAAAATTTCATAATCAGGTGATCGCTCCAATGCTTTTCTTATGGAGAAAAATGATTTTTCTTAACGATTTTACTAAATACTAGTATACGTGTTGCTCGAAATCGAGCAATTTATTTAAATACGGTACAAATGTTACTTTAGCTCTAAATCAATGACATCTGACCATTCCATAAATGTGAATATCTTTTTTTTTTTAACTCTTTATTTTGGCCAAGTGACAAAATGCCATGACAAGCCCTCAATTGGAATAAAATTATGATTTTAAAAAACTAAACAATAGAAATTTTACCACAAAGCAATCAAATATATATCTTTAATGAATATCTTTAATCGCCAATAACTACACGTATTTACAGCTGATTATTAACAGATGTTTCAAATGCTTTTATCAGTCCCCAATGTTATTTAAATGGGAAATTTTGAAATTTCAATGTTGGATAGCGCCTTTATTTTCAGTCCGATTCTCATCAATTTTTGGCGGAAACAACTACAGACAAAGCTCAAAAACTTGAAAATCGGTTGAAAATTGTAGGAGGAGTTCTCAAGACAAAAAAACCCTTAGCGTATTAAATAAGTATAGATTTTGAGTGTTTTGAGCGTTTTGATGAATTAAACTACCATTATTTTGTACCCAAGAATAGTAATTTTCCATCCGTAACGGTCTAGAGCTTGTACTTCGCGAAATAATTTCCAACCACAAACCCCACTAAAAAATTTCTCGTTTAATTGAATTTTTTACTATATGGAACATAGAGTATAAAATTCTTTACGATCGACTTTAAATTTCTCTTAGGCGAATTTTTGACCCCCAAAAGGCTTTTTTATTACTAATTTGATTTCAATGAAATTCTCAGATTAGATTTTAAGTATTTTAAACTAGGTAATAAACTATAATCGAGCAATTATTTTCAAGTATTAAAAAAGCTTATTTTCCGGAATTTTTGACAGAACTTTAATTGTTTAGGCTACATGGTTTGACTAATGTAGTTGCTATGATCAGTTTATTTTCCCCCATCACAGCTGAGTTGTCGCTGTATGCTGAAAATAACATAACATAACCTTTTCTTGTTTATATTTGCTCGCCGTTATGTTACGTTTTTAAATAAAATTTAATTGATATTTTGACAGACCTGTTTGTTAAATTAAAGAGATCAACACTGGTGTTTACTTATTGAAGTTATAGATTATAGTCTACCAAAAGATAGGCATGTTGATGTGGAATGAATTGGTGTCGTACGGAATTATGCAATTAACTAATTTATGGGATACAACTAATATCTATTTGGGAGAAAGATTTAAATTGAACAACTAATTAGAATGTGTTGTGCCTTTGTAGCCTATGTCTCAGGTAACAAAATATGCATTAAGTGTTAAGTAAGCGTAATTCTACAATACTTACATTACTTGATTTTTATTAATTTTGATTAATTAATCATGGATTTTAAATTGTATTGTTTTTTTTCGCTCTACAATCTATTTACCTTTAATATTGTAAGCATAATTATTATTAAGTTACTGGCTTGTTTTGAGGTCTTAGCTAAAATCATCCTTTGTATGTATTTATTTGTAGGCTAGGCCTAGGATGTACGCCGGTTGACTTCGGACGGTTAGATGACGTTCCACTCTTCACATTCGAGGAGATGGAAACCTCCGTTCTCTCCCTAAAGAGCAACAGAGCTCCTGACCCGGACGGGATTCCCAGCAAGGCTTTAAAGAAAGTATTTTCAATTAATGCTGACTTGTTGTTGAGAATGTACAACGCCTGTTTGGTAGAAGGGGTGTTTCCGGCTCCCTATGGAAAACCGCAAGACTTGCACTGATCAGCAAGGGCAAAGGTGATCGTGGGCTGTCGTCGTCCCACAGGCCTTTCTACACGTTGGACACGGCTGGGAAGCTGTTCGAGAAGCTGATCCGTTCCCGCCTGACCTCTGCCGTGGAAGCTGCCGGGGACTTATGCCCCCGTCAGTATGGCTTCAGAAAGGGACGGTCAACGATTGACGCTATCACCGAAGTCCATGGAGAGCTGTGAAGAGAGTCGAGAGCCACAACCATTTCTCTCGCTGAGTAGTGCTTCTTGTTACGCTTATGTCAAGAATGCCTTTAACTCGGCGAGGTGGGTCGATATGCTGGATGCGCTTCGCAACACCTTTCACGTTCCTGCATATCTGTTGCGACTCATCTTGTTGCGGATTATCTCCGCTCTCGAAGCCTGATTTACGACACAAGGGACGGAACGTGGACGATGGAAGTCACTTCTGGTGCCGCGCAAGATTCAATACTCGGCCAGGATCTCTGAAACGTTGCCTATGACAGCCTCCTGAGGTCGGAGATGCCTGAAGAAACCACTTTGGTTGGGTACGTCAATGATGTCGCAGCTCTCATTGTCGCACGCAACGTTGAGCTGGCCCAACTAAAGTTGAACCGAGTCATGCGTGTGGTCAACACATGGATGTCCGATCACGGTCTCTCGCTTGCTCTCTGTAAGACGGAGATTGTGATCCTTACGAAGAAGAGGATAGACACCGTCATTCTGTTCCGAGTGGGTGGGGAGGTGGTCCAATCAATTCGTGCTGCTAAGTACTTCGGGATTATGGTGGATACCAAGTTAAGCTGGAGGGATCAGATATTCCGTACGGCGGACAAGGCCGCTAAGGTAGTCACTTACCTTAGTAGGCTGATGGCCAATGTCGGGGTTCCACGATCCAGCAGAAGACGTCTGTTGATGTCCGCGGTTCAGTTCGTGCTTCTTTATGGAGCAGAGGTGTGGGCAGACGCTCTCGATAAAGAGTAGTCCAGGTTGCGACTCGCCCGGGTTCAACGTTGAGCGGCGCTCGGGGTGTGTTCCGCCTACCGGACAGTGTCCGAGCCTGCCGTCCTGGTGGTCGCCGGAGTTATCCCTGTCAAGCTCTTGGCAAGAGAGAGGAAGGCAATTTATCAGAGACAAGTCGAGATTGGCAAGGACACGGCAAGAACAGCAGAGCGCTCCCGAACCTTCCAGCAGTGGCAACACAGCTGGCAGCACGACACCCGAGGACGATGGACTGCGCGACTTATCAAGCACGTCCAACCATGGGTGGAACGGCGGCCAATTCTTTATTTATTGCTCGGGCGTTCCCGACGATGCGGAACACACATTCTTCCGCTGCCCCCGTTGGGAAGGGTCCCGCCTGAAGGCCACACACATTTTTGGTGCATTTTGGTGGACCCGGTCTGCCAAAAGATCTTGGAGGATGAGGGCAACTGGGATTGTTTATCACAGTTCGTGCGGGGCATCCTCCTGGAAACATGATCTGGACCGCGAAGTGGCCCAGAACCCTTGATCGAGTGGCTGGATAAGGAGTGAGCCCCACGGGCATAAGCCAAATTTAGGCCTAGCCCTACGTAAGGTGATGAACAACTCCAGGTTAGAATCCTAAAGGGTAGAGGCGAGGTTTTTTAGTGGGTAAACCCGTTTTTAGGGGAGTCCCACACTACAGGCTTGCCACCTGTGTGCGTAATGCATTTTTCTTACCTCTCCCCCCCCCAAAAAAAAGCATCACCTAATAACTCAAAAAGTGAGTAAAAAATACTTGTACGGGACGGACATCGGAGCGTATTCCTAGTATAATACGATTACCACTCTTCTCAACGAAGGATGAAACATTTTATAACTGAAAGTTGTGTTTATGTTTTGGTAAAGTGTTTTTCCAGCACTGTAAATTCAGCTGAATAATAACAACATCGATGGCAGCGACTCTAGCGCCGCGTACACCGAACTTCCAAAATTTGCCACAACTAAATGCATTGGATGAGAGGTCTATTCAAGTTAGTGTACATAGTCAATGCTAGTATTATAATTTAATATGGATTATTTTAGTTTAAGGATATAAATTAATCTTTGTCTCAGTATTATTAATCTAGTTTGTTAGTGTAAAATTATATCGAAACCAGTATAAGATGTCATTTTAACAATAAAACATTAAATTTAACTTAAGTATAAACGAGTGCTGAAGTCTTGAAACGGCTTCTTGTCTTACAATAATATCGAAATGAGATTAAAATTGTTTACATCTACTTAATTAGAAACAAACTTTTGTAAGATCTTTACTCGCTTTTCATCACCATCATATTGAACCAAAATATATTTTTGCTGTCAGGTGAGGGAAAAGGTCACTTAATTAACCGCTCCCCGGCGCCAAAAGCCATACGTCATTTATTTTTTTACTTTACTAGAGAATTTTCAAGGAGGAGTCGAGAACATTTTCAACATAAACAAAAGTTTATTTTAAAAATTAATCCAATTAAAACAACATATTAAAATTATATGCCAAAAGTGTTGCTTCGAAAATAATTTTTTTTGTAAAAAAACTAATATACTTGAACATTTAAAATTAAATGTTTTCAAGCTAAGGAAGCATAACTTACCAAATCGTCAGCCAAGATGAAAATGACATGCGGGTTATCTAAAGTTGTTAAGCCCTCTATTACAAAACTAAATGTAAACAACAAAGAAACTCGCAGTGAAAGAGAATTCACAAAAGTCATACTAAAAGGCTTGCCTCAAATCTTGTAATTGTCATCTCCTTATCATGGGAGTATACAAGTCTCAAATCCTTAATAACCCTATGCATACAATGTATAATTATAACCTGATTACTGTTGGTAGGTGTTTTTAAAGCTTACTTAATCCCCTGGCGTAAAAAGTATCTCTAATGATGTTTTATTTAAATAGTATGAACTTTGTTACATATTTCACATCAACATGCGGGTTCATTGCCCTGGAGATTTTCCACGATTTAAACATCAGTACCAGGTTTACCTAACTTTGCTCGTTGTTTTTAGTTCACTTCTGTTATAGTGTCAGCTAATAAAGCTGTTAAATTTACACCAACAACCAACTAACAGCTGTATAAAAAGACTGCTTAACAATAATGTTTCTTTATTTTTGTCTACCCTTCGTTGTTATTTTGTTACCAAAATAGCAAAGCATCAATGTTAAAAATTACGATTTAAAAACTTAATTTCAGACAAAATTTTATTTTTTCTGAGGTTGCTGTTTCTAAACTTATTTTTGAGCTAGATCACTCATAAATGGAAAGTTTAAGCAAAAGCTACCCTGTAGTTTCGAGATCATGGAAAAAACATTGCCTCGTACACTCCAAGTATTATAGTATATGATGTGTGGTGATCAGTTAATCTACAAATAAATGGCTATCCAAAGACTACCCTTATATCATTGTATACAACACTAAATAAGAAGGGACATCCCATGCTTAAACATTTTAGTTTTGCCCCTGAAACTCAGAGTAAAATATATCTCTCATGCTAGGATGACTTTTTTTATTGTCACGGGAAGCGCTCTTTCCACCTCTCAAATGTCAAAATAAGCGTATTTGTTTACAAAAATCGAAGCAATAATGAACTTTAGTCAATATATCCTAATTATCTTTTTACACTCAACCAATCAGCATGAGCCACTTCTTGGTGGTGCTATCTGTGTTTCGGGGGCGGCGTTCTCACTTCCCCATAAGGTTGTCCCTACTGATTCGGTTCTGTACACATTGCCTATATTCTGATACCCGCTATGTGTATCTCATTTTTGTAATATTATGTATACTATATACTTAATCATCAGTATTTTGAACATAAACAGCATAAGAGGAATAGTGTGATCGGTTTTATATCAGTTTATTGTGTTACGAGCATTTGTTGCCGTCTGGCCGGCTTTTGTGGTTCTCACTACCATAAAATTAAATTGTGACTTTAAATTATTTTCATCAATTCTGACATTTCCTAATTTACTTTCTATAACTTGAAATGCCATAACGAAAAATTATTCAAAACAAATACTTTGTTTAGTTTATTATCAAACAATGTAATTGGATTTATTAAAAGAACATTAACATCAATGACAGTGCAGAAGTAGATTGTGGTTCACTGATATTAGCCTAGTCTAAAACTTTCAACATGGTAAACCATGTTTCTTTCACGTTCTAACAAAGTTCAATCATCATGCTAAACCAAGCTTATAAACTTTCCTTTTGGTATCTGGAGGGAAATATTTCCTCAGATTTTTACACTAAGTTCCAAGATATATTGCAGGAAAAGTTATCAAGTGTTGTTGACGGGAAAGTATTGTAGAAAATGTATTTACATCTTGCTATAGCTTGCGGGATCAGCGAGCGAAGTTTTTCTTTGGTTATTTATTCCGAAAGAGCAGGGGAGAGGTAAACTTTGAACACCTCACACTTCAATGCTCTTAAACATTTCTGAGTAAATAAGTTTTACCTTAGGCAAATCGTTTGTGAACAACTACAAGTTATTGATTCGTTTATGAGGCAGTCACATTGTATAGTTTCCAGATGATTTTTCAATAAAATATGTTTGGTTTTACCATACATTTGTTAAGTTCCATAAAATATATTTATTTTTAAAATACGACTAGATCTAAAACATCGGAATCAGACACGTATGGATATGTTATGTTACGTACATGTAAAACAAACTGGAATAAATGTTACATTGAGGTTTTAAACTTAAATATATAATTGCGTTGAACACTATTTTTGGAACAAGGCCTATCAATTCTAATTTACAAAAACCAATGCGTACCAACCACCCCATATTGGTATTCTGGTCATGATGTATTCAGATTAGAGTTCCGAAAGTGAAATCTTGATAAGCTACTATACGTGTTTCCTCATAAGAGCGAGTTAACTAGCCTTAAAATAGTTATTATTGCATTTCAAAATCTCTAATATTTCAAATTACAATATTTCACTATTATTTTTAGCCTTATATTTAATTAAAATAAATACGAAATTTGATTTAATGATCCGAATGTTTTTACACCTAAAAGGTAAAGGATACAATTTTTGTTGACACGAGCCAAATAAAAATATATATTAGGTTATTTTTAGCACTAGATTGGGATATGAGGAACAGTAAAATAAAAAAAAAAATTGTCTCGTTACATCTTTTAAGATACACGTACACAGTTCCATTTCATAAAATCGATTTTCGTATTTATATTAATAACACTAAATTAAACTAAAAAATATATAAAATTTAAGATTTGTAAATGCTAGATTTTTATATGAGTATATTAGAATCGAAGAGTTCATTTCGTAAAATGACAATAATAAAGCAAAATAAAAATATTCTAAACTGAAACCGAAATCTCTTTCGCTTAGCAAGCATTTAGCCTACATTGATATCATTGAAAGATTAAAATGTTATTCAAATAAGTTGTTGTTGTTGTTGTTGTTATTGGTGGATAAGGAGACTCCAGCCGAACCTTTGAGCACGTCTGCCTCAAAATGGGCATTTTGCGCAGGCCCCCGGAAGGATGGGATATTGAAGGAAGAGAAAGGGTGAGGCACGGGACAGACTGTCCACTCATGTTCCAGCTAGGGGTTTCTATGCCCGTCGCACTCCTCTCCCCTGCTGTCTTGAACATATGTTCAAGCTAGGGGTTTCCATGCCCATAGCATTCTACTCACCCCCTGCGTCTACATATATTCCAGCTAGGGATTAACCATGCAGTTCGCATTAACCCCCCGCTGTCTTGAACATGAATGGGGTTTGAAGGAAGGGAAACTGTCATAGTGGACAGCCAAAAGACTTACCACAGTGTTATGACAACTTCGTTTGCTGTACCCAATGTCAACCTTGCAACTATTATAAACCAGTTTTAAAGTTATCCTGGGACATTCAAATAAGATTGTCAGCATTAAAAAACTTCGCACTCGGTTCTAATTAAATCAGTTCAATCAAATTAAAATTCGATTCAAATAAATCCATCTGTATGTCCAATATTTTCATATCCTAACAGCAAAACACATTTCTACGAGGGAATAAAATTGGTTTTAGAGCATTACGTGTTGCTTATGACGATAAATCTTGTCAATAAACCAAAATTGGTTTCATTACTGTCGATAATGTAGTCGAATATCTTAGGGTTAATGCTTCAGTTTCATAAATGAGGATAGTTCATAAAATTATCAAATCCATATTCCGTAATTTCATAAGACATTCATACTATTTTGGTCTGTGTTGGTTTTTGAATGAGCTGTTTGTGAAAGTGTGAAAACAATGCTTTTGGGATCTACTTTAATTTGTTAAAAAAACAAGGTTAAACGTATTTAAAATATAAAAAAATCCAGAACGTAAAAAAATGAAGAAAACATCCCAAATGTTTTTGTGCATACATGAAATATTTGTCAATCGGTAACTAATACTCCTGAAACTTTCATTTCAGATTGCTATCTGAACATTTCCGAAATTGCCTCTGTTTCGAGTTGTTTGCAACAGTAGAAAGTCCTCAAAAGTTAGGAGAACCTTTTAGTACAACACCGATCTCTACTCAAAATAAGCCTGATAGAAATTGTTACCTCCATTTTGTAGCTTTGGTTTTAAAACTGAGTTTACAAATTTCACTGAAATATATTATTTACAAAATAGATTAAGTAAACATTTAATACATATTATCTTTATGGTCATTATAGCAGATTATAGGCCAAAAAATATGTAGTGTGTTTGGAAGTTAGTGTCAAAACAAGTAAGAGGTTATTTCGCTTGCAATATGCGACAAAAATAGTAGTTTTCATCACTAGGAGCAAAAGTGGGTCTTTTTGGTGCGCAATCGTGTTTTAAAAACGAGGCGCAGCCTCGTTTTTAAAAACGATTAAGCATCAAAAAGACACTTTTGCTCCGAGTGATGAACAAAGTTTTTTTATCATAGTACAAAATTATACTTTTGATCGTTAAACATATTAACTATTAAGATTTTGAGGTTATATTTACAAATTAAGTAATATGCAGTGTTTACATTTCTGTTATTTACAAACAATGCTCTTTATAACATTTGAATTTCAAAATTCTGCTCCTCGACATTAATAAATTAATAATAATATACTTAGCAAACAGCTGACTTTTCAGTACTAGGACCTAAAAAATTCTCCAGATGATTTTTCAGTACTAGGACAAGAAAGAATCTGTTTTGGTACTATTAAGAGAAAAAAAAAAAAAAAAAAAAAAAAAAAAAAAAAAAAAAAACAGGCTGATTTTGTGCAGAATGATAAAAACGTAATTTAGTCAGTTATATCTCATTCCAACTTCCATAAACTTCTTATTATTACATTTCTTGCCATTCCCCATAAAAAATATCGTTGTTCTAACCTTTCGCCAATCGTATTGCTACGTTTTATGACATTTCTAGAAAGTACAAATTTTTAATTAGCAGCAACAGAACAGTTTATCCCAATTTAGCCTTGAGAAATAATTTAGCCAATTTTGTCTTGTAGAGTGTACTTAGAAAAAATATCTTCGAAAATTAAGAATAAATACACTATAAACTTACTTAAGAAGAATTTTTTCTGTACTAAGCTACAAACTGTTAATATCACTAAACCTTTACCACATTCTGAGCTTTGAAATGGTATACTAGAAAAAAACCAACCATATTCCTAAAGAGTCATCTTAGTTAATGTAGGAATTCCCAATACACCTTCAACACTAAAAGACCAATTTTTGAATAGTATTAGGCCTATTACCATTTATTAGAATAGTTTTAATTTATTAAATACCCCCGTTGCAGCAGACCTGCGTACTCAGCGAATTTCCAATTAAAGGTAAAGTAAAAGATAAAGGTATTTTTAATAGATATATGAAAGTCCCTTCCCAGTGCACGTACATACTAAATTGCATCAGATTCTGAAATTTTTCATTTATCTTATAAACCCCATTGATGTGTGTAGGGAGGTTTGCCGCCATATGAGTGCTGTAAGTAAATATAAGTTAACCTAATTAGTGAATGTAGGCTACATAAAAAATTTGATCAAGTTATGTCAAAAAATATGTGAGATACAGGGGTTTGTTCATTCCCCGTAAAAATAACATGGAAACCGATTTTCTCCGAAACCTTTTAAGCTAAGTTAAAAATTCAAAATATTTAATTGTTTGTTATTTAAGCTCTTTTACGTGGTCTTAGTTTAAAACATTGAAGTTTGAAAATTTAGGTCCAACAAGCCAAAAATCAATTTTTGATCCTTTTGAAACCCCATAAAACCCCTTTCCCATAGCCCGATAAGGCTGCGAACTCATGAAAATAGACCTTCATACCAAAATTCATCGAATTGTGTTTTTGGATTCTGGTGAAATAAAAATTAAAAAGTAATATGGTCCCGGGCTTAGGTCTTACCATGGCTACTACCCTAATGTCGTATTCCCTATAGGGAAATTCACTAAAACTATATTAACATATTCAATAACAATATATCAATTAGTAGCACGTTAAAGATGTGCGCGTTAAAAGTTTAACCAATGTTGGGAAATAACATGTAAAAGCAACAAAAAATATTCGATAAACGTTTAACTCCCTTTAAGATATTTTCTTATGGTCGTAAGCTTTTTTTTATCACTCTCAAATAATATTATCCAACAAATTTTCGACGATACTTAAAAATACAGGACTAAATACACATTAATAATAAAATGTCCTATCTATTAATCCGTCTTCAAGTTTAATTGTCAAATGAAAACAAGCGGTGTGGTAGTTTTTAACTAGAAAAACAAGATTTCTAACTAGTTTCTTAAGGAGATAAATTTTATTAAAAGAATCATATGGGAATAAACATCTAGTGTGTTAGTTTGTCTTATAGAGTTATAAGGAAAACCAATCCTGTTTTAGAACACTTTTATTTTACGATGATCACTTTATAGATGTTTGATATTCACGACACGTGGAGTCGATGTTGTAATGGAAATGTTTGGGTCAATAAATTTGTACACTATTCTGGTAGAGTTACCACAAAGACGATGTGGCTTTGTGTGAGTACCTTTATACATATAACTGCAATATTCGCTAAAACCTTCTTTGATAACTACAGCGCCAATTAATATTTGAAACAACATGTATTTAATTGTGAAAAATATTGCTTGTTTGGTAAAATTTCATGAATATATAATATTTTATTCATTATTACAATGTTAGTAATGATAGTTTGACAGTGATAACATCTTATTATTCCAAGTAACAAGTTCTGTGGGTACGGAACGAGACATATATTGAGAGGAAATTTCCTAGAATCCAGCGATAATCAACGTGGTGTCCATCAATGTGTCAACAATCAACTGAGTGTATTGAGTATTAAACGTGACGTTGGGGCATCGGTGATATCGCTTATGAAGGGATCACATGACGCCACACTGTGTTAGGAAAGTTGCTTAAGTTCTTCGAATTGATTTGAAAGGTAATGTATCGGCAATTTAACATTATTGCCTAGGATATTTTTATATTTTTTTAATATTTCATAAAAATTGGTGGCTCTATTAACTATTTTTAAGTAGCCCGCCATATTGGAAAATTGGCTGGAAATTTTAAAAATTCAAATACACACCTGAAAGCAACTAAAAAAGTCAAAGGATACCCTCTAAAAAGTATAATGTCTGATATAGAATAAAAAAGTTAGTACTTGGATCACTTTAAGAAACTTAACTGTATGTTTGTTGGTAAATGTATGTTAAATAATAAAAATGTGTGTGCCAGAATAGGCGTTAAACCACTAACACATCATTCTAAATTTAAAAATATGTTTATTGCAATTATAACGATAATAATGTGCCTTTTTCATCAGTCATATTAGACTGAACTAAATAATGGTGTTGAAAAAAATAAGGATGTTGAACACTATATGTAAAAATAAACTATGTAACAAAACATTAAAAAACAATTAAAAATTTTTTTTGTATTAACATTTGGCTTATGAGTTGCCATGTTGGATGGAGTTGCCAACGGACTTACAAAGCAATATCTGTTATCCCCCGGAGATGAACTGTTTAATGCATCACATGATATCAGCAGACAGATCTTCTGGCGTAAACTTCAAAACATATAAAATCCTTTTAAGTAAGACCAACTCTATTATTTATTCATTTCCATTCAAATAGTATTAACCAAATAACTGATCTTGAAAACCAACAAAATGTCGAAAGACTGCACTGTATAACTGTATATGTAATGATTAAAAGTAAAATTTTAACAAGGCTTCAGATTATGAATATGATTAGAAATGAATATAAAACATAAAAAAGTCTTTAGTAAACTTTAAAGCACATCAAACTAGATTTATCCATGAAGTAGAAGTTCGTCAGAATATTATATACCTTTTGCACAACTAGCTTTGTTTGCTGTACAATAATACCATAGTTACCTCTCGAAGCAGTGGACTGCTCTCAATCGATTCCGCACTGGAGTGGGAAGATTTAATTATTGGAAGTACAAATGGTGAATGACAAAAGCTCAGTCATGCGACTGCGAAGCAAAGTTTAACTATGGAGCACACAGTCACAGAGTGCCCATTGAGTGCTTTCCCCGAAGGATTGATCGGTCTGCATAGCTCGAGTGAAGCTGGGCTGCAATGACTTCATCAACATTTCAATACAGCCTCAAGAGTGACTCACTCACTCACTCACATGCGAGACTAATTCCTGATCACTTCCAGTTGAGCTAGAAACTTGAAGTTTGGTATATAGGTTGCTTTGACCTACTAACACCCCCGGGAAAAGTCTTAAAACCGACAATGTTCCCTTCCAACCCCCCCCCCCTCAAATAAAAAATGGTGAAAATCTGAAAAATCTAATATACAGGGTTTTTCTATTATCCTTGTAACTTTAGAACGTAAGGTCCGACCTTAAATGCGAGGGGAAAGTTTTAGTCAGGAATTAAACTCTCTACTAGTTTGGTCCTATGAAATTTTTCTGTATTCCAACCCCTTCAAACTTAAAAAGGGGCGTACTTTCAAAATTTCAAAGTTCTTTCACAAAAATTTTAATATTTTTTATCTACTATTATGACACACATAGATGCCAGAAATTTAGTATAACCTGAACTAGGTCTAAATTTAGTGGCAGACATTGATCATTTCCAATAAGTCCAATAAAATTGTAAAAACAAAAAAATTTTCAACATTTTTTCAAGTATATATTGTTTGTAATTTAGTTTAACCGGGTAAATATTTTGCAATATCTATCTTCTTATTTCTATAAGGGTTTCGTCTGTTACGTCCCTTTTTCTCTCGACCTACTGAACCGATTTTTAAGATTGAGGTGTCATTTTAAAGCTTAGGATGTACCGAAGTGACGAATCGCAATTAAAAAGGCCATATTGTTTCGGGCTTCGCCCCCCCTCGCCTTTGATTTATTTCTAGAGGGCGCTTTAAAATGTTGAACAACTTTAATTGCAAGTTCTTTAATGTGAATTGTAATTTAACAGCTGATTACCTTCAGATGAGTTTTAAAGCCAGATAGTAAACAAAAATAGATCTCTGTCACTTCGTAATCAACATTCACGTACTGAAGGTGAGTTTCACTCATACAGAATCATAAAATGCGCAATTTGCGCACGGGCCACCTCGTCGATTTATATTTTGTCAGTATTACATTCTATTTTAGACGCTCTACAAGTTCGGTCCTTCAACATTTTGCAGTCTCTCATTTCCTTCACTCTTAAAATGGGGCGAAATTTCAAAAATCTTTCACAAACATTGCAATATTTTAATATTTTTTTATTTACTATTATGTCAAATAGATGCCAAAATTTTAGTTCATATTAAATAAATAATAATAAATAAATTATCTTTATTTTGCCAAAAAATCAACTACAAAAACAATACATTCTTCCAGGCAAAAATTCCAGGCAAAAAAACAAAAACAGTCCACATACAATACATTGATTAAAATACTTATTTTAAATTGATACTAGTACAAATAACTAAATTACAGATGAACAATTCTAATTACTGTGTTACAGTTAGAGCAACATTCATGAAATCAAAAACATTATTATCAATTAAAAAATACAAATGAAATACATGACAATATAAATAAATAAGAGGCAAAAAATAGGAATCCCCTAGGTAAAACCTGAATTGGGATCTCCATCATGTGTTTCAACAAAAAGAATGTACTCGGTTAGCAGCGACACTTAACCCATAAAAAATTAAATATCGAAAAATTAATTAATAAACTATTTTCTTATTTCTATAAGGGTTTCGTCTGTTACGTCCCTTTTTCTCTCGACCTAGTGAACCGATTTTTAAGATTGAGGTGTCATTTTAAAGCTAAGGATATACCGCAGTGACGAATCGTAATTAAAAAGGTCATATTGTTTCGGGCTTCGCCCCCTCGCCTTTGATTTATTTCTAGAGGGCGCTTTAAAATGTTGACCAACTTTAATTGCAAGTTCTTTAATGTGAATTGTATTTTAACAGCTGATTACCTTCATATGAATTTTAAAAGAAAGATAGTAAACAAAAATAGATCCCTGTCACTTCATAATCAACATTCACGTACTGTAGGTAAGTTTCACTCATACAGAATCATAAAATGCGCAATTTGCGCACGGGCCATCTCGTATAATTATAATTGAATATAATTATAACCTTCGCTAAGTCTTACTGTAGTAACAGCCATTGGTAATTTTCAATTTAAACTTAGTCCGAAAAAGTTATAAAAACCTTTAAATTCTTAAAATTTATTCATGTCTAGGGTTTGTAATTTACTTTAACCCGGTAAATATATTTCTATATCAATATATATTTTGCCAGTATTATATATTCTATTTTAAACACTCTACAAGTTCGGTCCCTAGTATTTTTTCCGTATCGCCCTTCACCCTTAAAAAGGGGAGTACTTTCAAAACTTCTAAATTTATTCACAAAAATTGCAACATTTTAATATTTTTATTATTATTATCATTATGACGAATAGATGCTTGAAATGTAGCGCATATAAAATGACCTTACCTACGTCTTATTATAGTAGCACATATTGGTCAAATCCAATTAAATTTTATTCCAAAATACTGTAAGAGAACGAAATCCTTAGCTTTTTTATGAATAGTGTTTTAAATTTACTCTAACCTGCTAAATATACTGCTAAATTGACATATGTTTTGCCATATTATTATATTCAAATTCAGTCCTAAGATTTTTTTTCCACATACCAATTCCTTTAACCCCAAAGAGCATAATAGTTGACAATAATTATCCCATTTTACCTGACCCCTGTATTGGTACTTTTAAACCCTGGTATATTTTAAACCCCCTTAACCCGGGGTATTTTTAGCCCCCTCTTTCATCAAAGATTCTTCCTGTGAATAGTGGAGATTTTTGGAGGATTGCTACTACTATTTAGTTTGTAATTAATTACATATTTATTTCATTGATTTATTGTTGTTTGGATTAATTGATTATTTTAATGATTGTTTTTCTTTCGAACTGTTAGTAATAGGGAATAAACTGCGTCTTTTAGCTAACACATCTTCAAACAAACCACATTTTTTGATATGTCGATGAATCTGAAACCAACCCTCAAGATCAAATTTTATGATTTGAACAGGTATTGGTATACTTTAACGCTTGAGAATTTATAAATCATAAACGAATTACTTTATATCACAAAGTTTTTAAGACCCTCCCCACCGACGATTCTTCTTGCGAATAGTAGTAAGGCTGTCCATTCAATTTTAAAGTTTTATTTACTTCATTCTAAATATTTTAATTTTTTGTGTTTGAATTACTTTATTATTTTATAATTGTTTACCTACTCTGAGCTTTAAATTTAAAACGCATTTTATTATAGAAGAAAATGTGTCTTTTAAGAAACATACTATGAAACTAACCACAATTTGAAACATTAAACATTTTTCTGGGTATCTCTAGCCGCTTAGCCTTAAGACCAACACTGAACTTTGATCTGTATTTTGTTTAGCGGTTGAAGATTTAACGAATTCGGTTAAAAAAAAAACTAAGGGGCATGGGGGCGGAGCCCCCATCGAGCCGTAGGCGAGTTTAAATCTATATAGAGATCAATATTTTTTATGTTAGAGATTAGTCTTTACGTACACTGACTCAAGTGCTCTGCACTGCAGGATTTATATTCTTATTCTTTTAACTTGGTGACTGGCTAAATGAGTAATATATTTACGATATATATGGTTACCCTTCTTTGAAAACAAAAGTCCGTAATTTCAGTTCTGAAAAATGAAAACATTGTGTTAAATTAATGATGGTTAACTATACTGGGGTTTGTTTTGTTGAAACTTCACAAGGCTTGAAGGATTATCATTTTAGTCAAAAATACACCGTAAAGACTCTACCTCGATTGTGATCCTAAGTTAGATTATTACAAATAAAGAACACTAAATTCTATCATGCATATTTATTGATAAAAACATGAGAGTGTATTGTTGTTAGTCTAATAGAGTGGAGATAACGATTGCTAAGCAACAATGGGACAACACTCGGTGGAGGGCAGTCACGCTTCATGATCCCCAGTCGCCTTGACGATAATGTGTTTACTGTTGAGATTTCAATTCGCAGTTTCCCTATTTTCTTCTCGGTCTTTTATGGCTATAGTTAATTGTTTACAAGTTGTTACATTTGCATTTATTGCTTATTTAATAAACAAATTGACAGTTTCCATACTAAACATTGTGAAATATATTTGATATTGCATTCTTAAGATGGAGAAATCAATAACCACGTCACATACGAACGGATAAAACTGATAACTTATATTAATATGGAAAACATACAGAGGTACCAAACAGTATAGATAAAGTTCACTCCATATGATAGTACGATCAACACTCAAAGAACTATAGGTTGCTGAAAAATCTCACTTAATTTGTATACAAGTTTATTTGTAATACCGTCAATCAATTAAAAATTAGCCTATATAGATTTCATTAGTTTAACATCACCGATAAGTAAAAAGATCCACAACGTCTTCAGAATCTATTTTAAATATATAGGTCGTAACAAAGATCTACGAGAAGAAACTTGATAAAACAAAAATACCCAAAACACGTGTTATCGATCGATTACTACAAAGACATCCAACCGCACGCTTGCAAGGGTGGTATGCGGATTGTGTTACTAACAACTTTGTGATGTTCTCAGTATTTTCCAACTGATCACTTTACATATTATGTAAACATCTTGAAATAGGTTTACTGAAATGAAAAATGTCTGCATTAATTTTGTAACAATAACAAATAACATGTCCCAATTATCATCATCCATTGTGAAACTAAAAAAAAAAAAAAAAAAAAAACTAAAAAATTATAGGAGTGTGTACTCGACTATGCATTTCAAAACGTAATAAAATTTGATTCTAAACAGTAGGCCTAAATGTAATGGTATCGCCAAAGTGCGTATGTAGTTATTTTATGACACTTATATTTCTGTCTACATTTAACTAAAGATTTAGTAAAATGCTTGTCCACCAACATTTTTGTAGAATTGCACTAAATAAAAAATATAATATTTGGGATACACGAGTAAGATTATGATTTTCTGTTATCCTATAAGGACCGCTAAGAAATAGTCCACCTGCTTGGCTAATTCTTCACATTTTGCGGAACAATCGAGATTAGGTCGAACCCCACTTTACGTCCCAGGAAGGGCAACCCTTAAAAGGTGCTGATCTCTTATTCTAAGGATTCCACTTATGTCTTGGAGAAAGCTATTGGACCTGACCTTTTGTTAAATTGTATTCACAACATCTTAAATTTTCCAGCAAAGGTAAAATAATGCAAAGGTCAAAAAAAGGTAATAATGCTCATATTTCCCGTCCCAGAATCAGACAAATCTCTTTATCCCTTTAGACAATAGACAATTGACAATAATCTTTATTGACATTTTCGTAGAGAACAGTACATGCGCCAGGATTAATTCAAGAAATTATTAAAAAACTTGTAATGTAATGCAAATTCATATATGCATATTCTTTTCTTTATTTCCTAGAACCACTGAATTATTATAAAATTCATTGGATTATAACCTCCTCCTCAAACGTTTTTCATGAATAATGTCCATTAGCTATTTTTTATTTATTTTTTTATTTTACATTTATAAACAGCAAAATTAGTAACAGAACTTTAAAATTTATATTTGGAATTATTTGCTTAACAACATTGTATTCTAAAAACAACTTGAAATTTCATTTTTTCGGCTTAAAAGATTTAAAAAAGAATGTTCTTACTCAAGCTTATGTAGGAAGGTCGGTTTCGAATATCAAGCTGTCGCAATTCTGTGGCGTCTCGTGAAATTTTAACGCGTAACCATAACGTTTGTTGGGCATTAACAGGTACAGAATACCTGGAGCAGGACACATAGTATTTGTATTTAATCGAACGAATGACTTTTACATACTGCATTTCGTAGGCGACTAAAAATATACCCCATTGAATGTTATTGAAGTAAGCATAAATTGAACCTAGTACCAGGGGGACCGAGCTTATGCTCGGTAAAATGTTTACTTTCGTTTCTCACACAAAGCTCGTTCGCTCCGCTCACTCGCCCTCTTCCAGTTTAAACACGAGCTCGTTCGCTTCGCTCGCTCGCCAGGCCGGATTGTGCTGCACTTTGGTATAATTTTCCTAAACTACAGGTTAAAGATGTAACACATTGGTTTAATATCTACAGTTATCAGCTGATTTTTGTTCAATTAATAAAATCTTCATAAGGATAACATGGCAACTTTGAAGGGCTCTAGCTCGAAAACCGGATTTTTCCCAGCTATGGGACCAGCTCCAATCGATTTCTGGTGGCCAAAACCCCCATATTCAATAAAAAAAATCAAAAATCCTCGGAGCGAAAAAAAACTTTGCCCGTACAAACGGAGCTTGTTTTAGAGTATAAGATTACGTTGCTTTCTTATGAAGTATATGATGCCTTGAATAAACATTATATTAAAAAGCTATACTTTGGAGGCTTCCCAATCCCACTAGAAGAACAGGCACTCTGCGTCCCGGTCGTGCTATGGTTGAGGACGAGAAAGGATTAAATTTTTGTAGAATAAAAGTAGACAATTGAAAAAAATTGCATAAAGGAATAAATAAATAAGTGAAAGTTCTGAGCGCAACATGCTAAACGTGACTGACAAGAAATGGAAAATTTGAAAATCGAACTAAAGATTTGTATAAAAAAGACCTAATTTACTGCACATCACAAATATTATAGAAACTAAGAATGTAAAAAAGTTTATGGTAAATAATCTAAAAAAAATAAATAATACATTTTAACAAATTGAAAAGGTGTTGGCCAAGACTCATTTGGGGGGACTACAAATTTTTGGTTCACCTGAAGAACTGTCGAGTTATCCAAATCATTGAAATAAAACTCTCCTGACAGTGTGGAGCAGCGAAGCTGCTAAAGTTTGATTTAAGTTTGACGCGAAACAAGAAACTGAGCACCTTAGATGCTCCCAAAACATTCAAAGTTTTACTTCAGTAATACACACCACTTGCTATTAGTTAATTAAAACATCATTTTAATTTATTTTAAATTTGATAAATGATACAGACGTTTATCTTTAATATAAAGAATTTTTTAATTTTCATTCTGACTTTTGTTAGATTTACTCATCAAAATAATAGAAAAGTAATTTTCTTATACTATATTTTTGTCAACCGTGGATTAACTTATAATTTAATGAAAACCAACCCAAAAGGTTATGTTTAAAGTATTATAAGAATTTTTATTGTGAGATAAAGCATTGAATCATATCAAACTCAATATAGTATCTAACGAAAAAATGTATAAATTGACAAATTATCCTCTTGATATAAAGCATAACATTGAATGAAGTGAATGAATTGTATTAATAGAACGCTCAGTACTCTAAGACCCTAAATCAATTTGCAAAAATATTACACCGTATATAGAATTTTGTCCACTCTTTATTTACTATACTAGGTGATCAAGTGAATGCAATGAACCAATCTTTAAGGTGAGTATAAACTCGCCCTATTATTATAATAATTGTAATTAAAAATTTCACTTAATTCATACTAGCAAATAACGGCTATCCTGATTGTCCTTCGTATGCTAGAAAATATAATATTCCCACTTTTAATGTTAGAAATAAACTCATCGAGCGAGTATTTAAAGTTTCATTATACAAATACCAACAGTGAATCTACCCACAAGTTTATGTTAAAATAGACTTACACATAAAAGTTAAATATACGCTTTCCTGTTCTTAGGGTTTAGAAGTAAGGAGACACCGTGGGATGTAAATCCATTTCTTTTTGTGAGTGAGAATACACTCAAGGCACTCCAAGCATTTCACTTGCGTCGCCGGAATTCTTTAATGCGTAATGCGCTTCTCTTAGAAAGCTCTGAGTGTATTTTCGGTATCCTACTTTTATGGATTCAATGTGCACAATGATTTCACTTGATAACACTGACCAATTTCTTTGCAAGGAAATCACCTTGATGTAGCTATTCCTGCATTTACTTTACTGGTTAAAAGATATCATAATACATTTTAATGATTTCACTAGAGGACCCCTCCCACATCTCTAAGGAAAGGTTCATATATTTTTGACTGTTGGCAAAGAAAGAAAATTACTATTTTTTTACATAGAACACTGTTCTGTATGGGTAAAGGAAAATTTAGACTAATATAAGTTAAATCTGTTAGCATTTTAAGTTAGGAGAAACTTAAGTTATGTATATTCAATTTTGACATTTTTAAAATGTAGCTTTTAAAGATATAAATTTCAAAATCACAAAGCTAAATAAAAAAAACCATTAAAAGCCTAGGGATTTTAAAAACAAAAACTTCAAAAGAGGGTTATGATTTCTACTTTCGAAAATTCGCATCCTTACTTAAGCAATGCTGAATAATTCGTTTAAAAAAACTTGCAACAAGCATTGGTTTTTTATTTAAAAGCAGAAAGAAACATATCATAATAAACTTTATAACCTAAGCTTTACCGTAGACAAAGTTTTCATCAAATAGCAGAAAATAAACTCTTTTACAGTGATCTAAATTCTACAAAGTACTTATAAATAAGTAGTTAATATATTTACAGCATTCAGACTACTTGCGGTTTTTATTATAAAAAAATATTAAAAACCCAAGTTAATAAAAAAAAAACTCTTTTTATACACATGAAATATTTATTATTCTAATTAAAAAAAGTTGTAAATTACAGGTTTAAAAATTCAAATTGCCGTTTTATTTTACACTTTTACTTACTACACACCTATTACATATCCCACTGCAAGCATACAATCCCTTTTGTAAAACTGCTCATCCAGTTTATATCTATGTTTTATATTTTATTATTTATGTTTTTTAGTAAGACATAACTAACCATAGTATGGAATACATACATTGACCCCAATGCTTGCGATTGTAAAAAATTTAGATAATCTATATCTATAAAAGAGGAAGTATGTATATATATTTATACATATATATATATATATATATATATATATATATATATATATATATATATATATATATATATATATATATATATATATATATATATATATGTTGCCTATAGACTCTGAAACCACTCAACAGATCGTAATGAAACTTTCAGGCATTATTAAGCAGTATTCAAGGATGGTTTGAGTGAAGTTTGGTGAAAATCTGTCCAAAGGGCTCTGACCCAGAGGGCATACAATGGTGCAGTGTCAGGTTTTAGAAATTTAGTGTTTACAAAATGGACTGCTGTAATTAAAAAATTTGAAAGTTTCATTTAAGCAGATGCCTATAATCATAGAAGTAATCAGGTGTGAGGTATAATGTAGATGTTTGTGTTGTCTTTATGGCTCCGCCCTATGGAAGCTCACAATTACACTAAAAGCCTACAGGTGGTTAAATTTGACATGGACGATTCTCTTTGCTCATAGGTACTCACTAGGAGATGGTTTTGCAAATATAATTTTTTAAGCTATTTAGGGCTCCACCCCTCTGGACTTCAAAATTACTTTAGGGCCACCGGGGTTGAAATTTGATGGACGATGCTCTTTACCCATAGGTACTCACTAAGAAACGATTTTGCAAATATAGTTTTTTTAAGAGTAGTGTGTTTTGGTTACACCTAGACCGGAAGTGGGGCAGCTGCCCGAGCAGCTGCTGCAGTTGACTCGGGCAGCTGGCGCCAGCTGCTATGCCATATAGCTTCCGGTGGGGGTTAGAGGGTATATATGAGATGCTGTAGTTATATGTTATGCCATATAGGTTGGGGTGGAGCTGGCGATAGTGTTGGCGTTAGGGTGAAGTGAATTTGCGCATAAAGTGGGGTTGAACTAAAAATGCGCATAAATTAAAAGTCAGTTTAAAATTGAAATTCGTCGGTGTTAACGAAACTCTAACAGTTGAAGAAAAATTAAGAGTTAGTTCAAAATTGAAATTCAAACTTATAACTGGGATGTGGAAAATACGTCAAGGTCATCCAGAGTAAGTTTTTAAAAATTCCATCCAACTATCACCAGAAATAGTTTTAAGTTGAAGTAGTTGGTGATAGCGGGATAATTGATTCGTGCCATGGGAGAGGTGTTTATCGTATGAAAGTTGGCGATCGAATGAGAAACGCCGCCTAGGGAGAGGGCTTATAAAACGGCAACCTCCCCCCACCACCCCTTCCCCCACTCCTTTAGACCAATAACCGGTCGCCGACTCTATGTGTTGAAACTGAACTAGACATGGCGGCCGCCATGGATAATTCTAACCTCAAATCTTAGCTCAGCTGTAAAGAATAGAGGAGTATAAAGTAGGAATTGTGGTGAGAGCACTTATATAAGGAATAGTGGGGGTAAAATAAAAAAAACTTGTTGAACACAGTCGATAGGTGTAACAAGTTCAAAATTGTTGAAGTTTAACATATAACGCAATATGTCATGAATAATACTATCATCAACATTAACCCGCGAAGTTGTCGAAAAGTATAATGGGTTAAAACTGTACCGCTTTCTTACTTTACTTAAATTAGTTTTAGACTTTGAAACTGAAAGTTTAGAATTATTTTGTAATATGTGTTGTGTTCGCAACAGTTTCAATTTTAAACTCTGCGCAACCATTACAGGAGGTGTGTTATATGTTGAAGTCAAAAGAAGACTGAGAAATAAAATATGTTATAAAGAGATAAATGAAACAGAATGTCATGTACTAACAAAATAGTGTTATAGGTTAGAATTAACTAAACAATATGTAGTAATGAAACACTATGTGGTAAGGTTAGAAGTAAATGAACGTAAATAATGTAGTAGCTATAACGATGCAATCAACATGAAAGCCAGTAAGTTAATGGTCGCGGCGCAAATGAGCAGTCTAGTTTTATAGCCTAGCAGCGGCCCACTTCCCTGGGCAGATGCCCGAGCCAACTACCTGGTTTTTATAGGAATTACTCTGGGCAGCTGCCGCTGATGACCGACTTTCACCTGAGTAGTAGGAGGTTTTGGGGCAATGACCGGAAAGGTCAATGACCCCCCCCCCTCCCCCCCCCTCCCCCCCCGAAAAAAATGGAGCCCCCCCCCGAAAAAATGGAGCCCCCCCCCCTTCCCCCACTCCTTCCCCCACTCCTCCGGGTCAATGGCCGGTCACCACCTTTCCCTACTCCTTCTAGGCCAATGACCGGTCACTACCGGTTGCTGACTCTATGTGGTGAAACCAGACTAAACATGGCAGCTGCCATGGATAATTCTAACCTCAAACCTGCTGCGCATGCAACGAGTTCTCCGGATCGGAATCAGTCTATGCTATGCGCATGCGCCTAGTCCTGTATTACTCACTTTAGCGCTACTGCACATGGATAATTTTAACCTCAAACCTTGGTTTTGTGTTGTTGCGCATCAGCCGCTCCCCACTCCTTTGCCTTCCTTTTACACTGCTGCGAACTGGACTGGATTGAACACTGTACTGGAGTGAAACAACTTCCCCCACTACTCGAGAATCTGAGGAGCAATACGAGCCTGATCTTAGCGTCAGTCGTCAACAAACTTTCATAGCGAAAGGTTGTTGGCGACTCAGCAAGAGGTTTCAAATATATAGTAGGCCTATATATATTTGAACTTCTTATACTACGTAGCGTTTTTTAATGCAATGTGGTATGTGTGTGTGTGTGTGTTTAGTTGTATTTAATTTAAGAAATAAATTGCGCATTGCGATGTTAGTTTTAAGTTTGGTTTAGCATTAAGGTGTATTAATTTTTAAGAGGTTTTTAGCATTAAGGTGTATTAAATTTAAGAATAATGAAGGTATTTGGTTGTGTTGAATTATTTGGTTTTTAATAATGATGTGTTGTTAGTTTTAAGTGTTGGTACTAATAATTAATGTTGTTTTGCCTTATAGCTAGATGTTAGGGGGTAGATTAACTGTAAATTCAGAAGTTCAGTTGAACTTTACTTAGAAGGGGTGGGACATCCGCAAAATGCGGACTAGGTTTTTTCATTTTGTTTAGGAATATGATGGGTGGGATTAGTTTGGGTGGGGTTAGAGTTGCGTTTCTGCATTAACTGTTCCAGTTTCCCTGAAATTAATGGTTACGCTTTGATGCGGACGGGAAGTTACGCTTTGATGCGGACGGCCCAGGGACCTCCCTTGCAGAACGTAACTAGTGGGTTGGGAGTGGGAACTGCTAGGCAAACAGGGTGGTGGGAACAGTATTACTGTTCCCATCACCTTGGATCATTATAAATCTTGAATGACCTTGACCCACTTTCGGAAGGGTCAATGACCCCCCCCCCAAAAATTGAACCCCCCCCCAACCCCCCCCCGAAAAAATGGAGCCCCCCCCTCCCCCCCTCCCCCTCCCCCCCTCCCCCCCGAAAAAATGGAGTCGATTCCCCCCCCCTTCCCCCACTCCTACCCCTACTCCTTCCCCCACTACTCTGGGTGAATGACCGGTCATGACCTGAAAAATTAAAATGGCTATAACTTGATAACGGATTGACGGATTTGGACAAGCGATACATCATTGAAAAGGTCTATGTAAGACAAACATTTTGGTAAAAGAAGAATTTGGTTATCTTATTTTAGTCAAAAGTTATGCGAATTATTTGAAATAAATACCTTCTCTTTCCCCTTTTCCCACACCTCCCAGGTCAATAATCAGTCTCGGCCAGCTGCTACCCCTCTCATTTGCATATTGTTATAAAAGACGCGGCGACTGTGGCTAGTGTTTCATTCTGATTCCAGACATCACGCTGTGTACTCGGAGTTCTAACCATGTCGTCTCTGCCAACTACTACTTCTGCTACTTCTACTTCAACTTCAATTTCTACTACGACTGCACCTAAGAAAACTCTTCGCCTTAAAAACCTTCCTGACTGCTACAAGAATCAACTTGCATCTCTACCTTCAACTTCTGGAGCTATTCTTCCGCCAACCAACACTTCTAGACTTCGCAGTATTTTTTCACCACCTTCACCTTCGCCTTCAAAGGACTCCGCACCACCATCAACTATGATGCCACCACCGCAGAAGCCAGTTCCCCGTATTAATACCCCTTCAATTGAAACTATTGTTCATCGCTTTAGTACACCCATCATCCCACTATCACCATTGCCTCCTACCCCACCACTTACTACACCTGAAGATCATACCTATCACAAATCTGATTCCTCTAAACCAGCTCCTAAACCAGCTCCTAAACCTGCCCCTAAACCTGCTCCTTCAGAGCAATTTCAATCATTACAAGAAGAGCGTCGTAGGGCATTTAGACGTCCCACTACTTGCCCTGAAGGGCTCACTAGGGGAATTAAGAAAGGATCAGCTTGTGGGAGGAAGTGTGTTAAAAACGAAAGTTTTTGCCGTGTACATGTCGTGAAACACCTTTCTGAACCACAACTGACAGAAACCCCCACTATTGAATACCAATCCAAAATTATTGGTGTGAAAGGAAATAGGCTTAAGAGAGGTTGTGTTTATTTATTTGAAAGTGTTATTGACAACGAACACATTTTGGCAAGTTGTAACGGCGAAAAATATAATATTAAAGTAATTGAATCCTTGCGCAAAGAGAAATCCGTTTATGAGTTAGACTCTAAAGACTATCTCCTCAGACACAAAGTGGATGGTATTACAAAGTGGGGGCGTAGAAAGTAAATTCACATAGTTTTTTTCCAAATTGTTGCTTAAAAAATAATGGGGGAGAAACACAATGCGTTATAGCGTTGTGTTTCTCCCCCATTATTTTTTAACACTCTAAGTCTTGTGACCTACTAACCTACTTCTATCTGAGTAGTAAAAAAAGTACTTCCCCCACTCCTTTAGGTCGATGACTGGTCACGGTCAGCTCCTACCCCTCATTTGCATACTATTATAAAAGCAGAGCGAGCGTTGGTCACTCCTTCATTTATCTTCTACACGCCGCTCTTGTCGTTTCGTCTCTCCTGTTTACAATATTTCTTGCTTTAAAATGCCTCCTCATCTGAATGAAAATTTCAATTCTTCCAAAATTTCTGATGTTTTTGAACAATTTGAAGACACTTTAAGTAACAACAGTGAAAGTGAAGATGATGAGGACGATGATGATTATACTGTTGAACTTAGTGAAGAACGTAAAGTCATAGCAATTGATCCACAATTTCCATTTGATACAATAGAAAAGTTTATGGCTGAAGCTAATAAATGGTTGGACTCAGGATGTTATGTACGAATTGACTCTTTTATATTGTATGGTGATAGTCATTCTTTCCTTGTCACACCAAATGACAGAGACCGCATGTTGCAGTGGGCACAATCTATGATGGAGTGCTATGAACAAGGTGTGGACACTGGCGGCTATTTTCTTGCACAACTAGTGTAATAACAAAATTACCCTTCCCCCACCCTACACCCTATCCCTTTCAAATCCTATAAAGAAGGGGGAAAGGAGTGGGGATTATAAAATGGTGGGGGAATGTGTATAAATGCAGGTTGTTTGAAGAGACTTTTATTATTGTGGCTTTAGCAGAAACAACATGGAGTTTAAATCTTCAGCAAAAATAAGGAACAACATAATAAAGAGAGAAATTCGCAAGAAAGAAAAGATTGAACTTATAAAATTACAACTTATAATTCCTTCCATTGAAATTGGATGTAGCAAAATAAAGACTTTGGTGAAAACTAACGAATATTTGTTACAATTGCTAAAAACAATCGAAGAGTTGAAGAGCAAGAATGGACATTCTACATAGTAAAATTTGAACATTTTAATATAAATAAGTAAACCCAAAAAAGTAGATGTAGAATAGAGAGCGAGGAATAGATCACTTTGTGGTAATGGACTAACATGCCACTTAGTGCTCTATTCCTCGTTCTCGCGTTAAATTGGATTACCTTGACCTATTTGTTTGACTGTTAGAATTTGGTTAACACTGTTAAATTTCAGTTTTGAACTAAAGTTTATTTTTGTTCAACTGTTAGAGTTTTTTACTACTGTCGAATTTTAGTTTTGAACTAACTTTTAATTTATGCGAATCTTTAGTTCAACTCTAGTTAATTTATGCACAAATTTAGTTTAACTAAGTGTCTGTGCTCTAGCCATTTCCACCTAAAAGTAACTAGAATTAGTTGGGTGGGGGAAAGTTCGTTAAAGCTTGAATATAAAGAAGTATATACTAAAACTCCAATGGGAATAAAGAACACGAATGAACAATTAGTTTGTAGAAGGTTAATATTTTTATTCAAAATGTTTGATTTCCTTGGATAGTGAAGAAGATGAAATAGTGGTGGGGAACCGTTATAAAAGGAGGAACGCGAGAGCCCATTTCATTTCTTGGCGAAATTTCGAAGAGTAAACATCTCAACATGTATCGTTGCGATAAATGTTTGGAATCGTTTCACGATGAAATTCTATTAGACTGTCATAAAGAACTAATTCACAACAACCCAGAAGAAAAACAAGAACAACAAGAACAAGAACAAGAACAAGAACAAGAACAAGAACAAGAACAACAAGAAGAACAACAAGAACAAGATGAACAAGATGAAATAACTGCAACATCTTCAACTACTTTACCGAATCTACAAGTATTTGCATTACCCGGTAAAGTAGTAATGCATCATAAGATTCAAAATGAAAACTTGAAGCTAGAAGAATTTATTAGAGAAGCAAAACCAATCGTAAGTAAAACTTTAAAAGAAGAATTGAAAAGATTGAACTTTCTTAAATTTGGTTTACTACTAGAAGCTATGTTTATAAATGTACAAGAAGAATTATCACCAAGAGGATTCATAACAAAAAACCGAACCATTATGGAAAGTTCAAACATTGATTCAATAGTAGAAAACTGTATAGAAGAAATATTAACAAAAATTCAGGAACACGAAGGAAGAGGATCCGGATGGAGTCTTACAAGTATTGAAGTATTAGATATAAGAGTTCATAAACATGGATATGGACTAATGGGATCTAGTTACATTCCTTTACCAAAAATAATTGAAAATACAAAATCTTGTGTTAATGTTAAAAATGAAGACAATGAATGTTTTCGTTATGCAATGACAGCTAAATTTGTACCACATCATGCGAATAGACCTGACCAAGAATATGAAAATCAAAGATTTAGATACAATTTCCAAGGAATCACTTATCCTGTATCACTGAAAGATATATCAAAATTTGAGAAGAAAAATCCCTGTACGTCTATCAATGTTTTTGCATTAGATAGTTCAAACAAAGTGTATCCTTTACGTATTGCGAAAGAAGAGCTACCAGATCATACGGATTTACTACTACTTACGCGAATAGATGTGTCTCACTATGTGTACATAAAGAAATTTGACTCTCTTGTTAACAAGCAACTTTCAAAAAATAGAAACAAAAAGTTGATTTGTAAGAGATGTTTTAATTTTCAACGAGAAGGAAGACAAGGAAGAGAATGGTTACAAGAGCACAAAAGACTATGTAACAATAATTATGAAGCAAAGATTAATTTACCTTCGGAAAGCAAAGCATTTGTTACATTTCAAAAGGTTCATCATCAATACCGTATCCCTCTAGTTGTGTATGCAGACTTTGAATCAACACTTGTTCCTGTTGAAGATGAAAATTGTGAAGCTCGAAAAAGTGTCAAGTATCAAATGCACAAACCAAACAGTTTTTGTTTAATGGTCAAATCAACATTATCAGAAGAACATTTAAACAGATATGGATTAACTTCAGAACCTTTAGTATATCGTGGTGAAAATGCGGAAAAAATATTTCTTGATCACTTATATTCAATAGCTGGAAATATGCAAAGATTATATACAAATATTGTACCAATAAAACCGATGGACGAAGAAGAAGAAATTCAACATGAAAATGCAACTCGATGTTTCTTGTGCAAAAATGATTTTACTATTGAGAATTATAAAGTTAAAGATCATGACCACCTCACAGGTTATTATAGGGGTGCTGCTTGTAATAAATGCAACTTGAGCTATCGTTTACCACTATTTATTCCTGTGGTTCTGCATAACCTCAGCGGGTATGATGCTCATTTTATAATACCCGAATTAGGAAGAGATGATGGTAAAATTGATGTATTAGCTGAAACTTCAGAGAAGTTCATCAGTTTTTCCAAAGAAGTTGGAAACGTGAAATTAAGATTCTTAGACTCCTACAGATTTATGCCGTCGAGTTTGTCCAAACTTTCTGAAAATTTAAGGAAACAAGATTTTGTTGAAACAAAGAAGATTGTAAATAGCGACAAACTGGATCTGGTACTTCGGAAAGGTGTTTTCCCATATGATTACATAGACAGTTTAGAAAAATTTAATGAAACATCACTTCCAGCAAAAGAAGAATTCAAAAGTAAACTTTACGACATGGATATATCTCAAGAGGACTATGATCATGCATGTAGAGTATGGAACGAATTAGGATTTAGAACATTGGGAGAATATTCAGATTTTTATGTTAAATTAGATGTAACTTTACTATGTGATATAATGGAAGAATTTAGAAATACGTGTTTTGCAGCATATGGATTGGACCCTCTTCATTCATACACTTCACCTGGACTAGCATGGCAAGCCATGTTGAAAGAAACAAATTGTAAATTACAACTTCTTACTGATATAGATATGGTTTTAATGTTAGAATCAGGAGTTCGAGGGGGATTGACGCAAAGTGTAACCAGACATGTTAAGGCGAATAACAAGTATCTGCCCAATTATGATGCATCAAAACCAACAACATTCCTGGGTTATTTCGATGCAAATAACTTATACGGATGGGCAATGTCGAATCCCCTTCCAAATGATAATTTCAAATGGATAGACCCAGAATCAATTGGAAACATAATGGATATACCGAAGCATGGTGAAACTGGTTACATTTTTGACGTCGATTTTGAATATCCTGAACATCTTCACGATCATCATTATGATTTACCACTTCTTCCAAAGACTGAAATTTCCCCTACTGGAAGATGGCCAAAATTATTGATGACTTTAACCAACAAGTCTCGGTATGTCGGACACTACTGGATGATACAACAGGCTTTAGACTTAGGATTGAGAATTACAAAAATTAATCAAGTACTACAATTTTCTCAATCTTGCTGGTTAAAATCGTACATCGACAACAACACAAGAAGAAGAGCTGCCGCTACATCAAGTTTTCAAAAAGATTTTTTTAAACTAATGAACAACGCAATATTTGGCAAGACTTTGGAAAACAAAAGGAAACATAAGGATATCAAATTGGTAACTGATCCAGTAAAATTACAGAAATTGGTGCAATAACCAAACTTTGGTTCATCTGTAATTATTAATGAAAATCTAGTTGTTATTTCCATGAACAAGATGTCAGTTGAAATGGATCGTCCTTTGTATCTTGGAATGTCAATCTTGGATATTTCAAAAACACATATGTACGAGTTTCATTATAAGAAGATGGTTAACTATTATGGAAGAGAGAACATTGGTATTGCATATATGGATACGGATGCACTAATTTACTGGATTAAAACAAATGACATGTATGAAGATCTACGCACCTTTATATATAAAGATGATTTCGACTTTTCCGATTATCCCAAGGATCATCCAAATTACGACTATGACAGAAACAAGAAAGTATTGGGAAAATTTAAAGATGAAACAAATGGTGTGCCAATGATGGAAATTGTAGCATTAATGTCCAAACTGTATTCGTTTCAACTGTACATAAATGAGAGGAACGAACATCAAGTCACGAAGAAGGCCAAAGGAATAAAAACTTCTTTTATTAAGAAGAACGTACAGGTTGAACATTATAAAAGATGTTTGTTTGAAAATGTTGAAACAACTGCAACGTTTAACACTATTAGAAGTTATAATCATCAACTTTTTAGTGTCAAACAAACAAAGTGGGCATTAAGCTACAAAGATGACAAGCGCCATATTTTAGAAGATAAAATTAATACTTTACCATTCGGCCACTACTTTCTAAACCCTATAGACCAGTAAACCTATTCTTCGTCCTCTACCTTTTTCCTTTTTCCTTTCCGTAAAGAAGAGGGGACATGGCAAGCCCAATGCCATGTTCCCTCTTTTTTACACTAATATGAAATGGCCTTGACCTATATTCAAACTATATAGATGAGAATAAACTATTCTATGGATCAGTATTTTTACATGCGGTGTAGAAGCAACATCTGAAGATGGAAAGTGTGAAGGACAAGATTGTAAATGAACTACATAAACCAGCAAGAAGAAGATTTCCAAGAAGAAGTACAATCATTAAAGGAATGAATGATCTTTATCAAGCTGATCTCATTGAAATGATACCGCACAGTAAATTAAACAAAGGATTTAAATATATTTTAACAATTATAGACTGTTTTACTAAAATAGCTGACGCTTTACCATTGAAGGATAAGACTGGTAAAAGTGTTACAAAAGCTATGGAAACCACAATACAAAGAAATAAATTTAAAATTAAACATCTACAGACCGATGATGGAAAAGAATATTTTAATAAAGACTTTGGAGCTTAGATGAAGAAATATCAAATAAATCATTATTCTACAAATTCTGAAGTTAAAGCTTCAATAATTGAAAGATTCAATAGAACATTAAAAGGTGCGATGTATAAACAATTTTCAAAACGAGGATCATACGTGTGGTATGACATATTACCACAACTTATAAAAGAGTATAACAACAAATATCATCGTACCATTGGAATGAAACTTATCCAGGTAAATAGTGCTAATGCCAAAATTGTATTACAACGCATTAAAAATAATACAACACCGAAATTGGAAAAATTGCAACCAAAGAAGTTCAAGGTCAACGATAAAGTTCGTATAAGCAAATACAAAGGTGTATTTAGTAAAAGATATCTACCAAATTGGACTAATGAAGTATTTACAATTTATAAAGTGCAACCAACTATACCTGAAACCTATTTATTAAAGGATAACAAGGGTGAATTACTTCAAGGTGGATTTTACGGACACGAATTGTTGAAATCAACAGTCGGTGATGTATATCTTGTCGAGAAGATTTTACAAAGGAAAAAGGATATGGTTAAAGTCCGGTGGTTAGGGTTTGATAAAAGTGAAGACTCTTGGATTCCTTCAAAAGACTTAGTATAGTTGTTTAATAGCTCATTGTGTGTTTAACCTTTATACAAGATGGAGATTGTACAACAAAAAGATCGATTTAATATCAATAACATTGATGAATTGACAGTTGACAATGATAAGTTAAATCATGGAAAACATGGTGAATTACTACCAAATACGATAAGATGTCTAATAACTGGTCCTTCAAATTGTGGAAAAACTAATGTTGTTTTTAACCTTATAACTAATCCTAAAGGATTGCGTTTTAACAATATATACATTTTTTCAAAATCATTGCAACAACCAAAATATCAATTATTGAATAAAGTACTTGCAAGTGTACCTGAAGTCAATTTTTACAAGTTTAATGCCAGTGAAACAATTATGCAACCAAATGAAGCAAAACCATTTTCTATTTTTATATTTGACGATGTTTCTTGTGAAAATCATGACACAATAAGGAATTATTTTGCTATGGGAAGACATCATAATATTGGTAGCATTTACATTGGTCAAACATAAAGTAAAATTCCAAAACAACTCATAAGAGACAATGCAAATATGTTGATCATCTTCAAGCAAGATGAAACAAATTTAAAGCATATATATAATGATCATGTAAATGCGGATATGTCATTTGAAAAATTTAAAGAGATGTGTGGCAAAGCATGGAATGAGAAATATAGCTTTCTCGTTATTATGAAGGAAGAAGATATTAAAAATGGTAGATATCGTATTGGGTTGGATAAATTTGTATTTATGCGTTGAACTACCGATGCTACATCTAGTTACAAGTTGAACTTCACAGTGTAAACATGGTGAATCAAGAAAAACTATTGAAAGAAATAAAATCACTCAGTGATTCTATTAGGATGAAGAATCGTGCATTGAGGATGGGTTTAAGTGAAAGAGAAGAATTTCTAGAGACTACATTTAAACCTATTACGGAACCTTTAAAACAGATATCAGAAACTATTGGTAAACCTCGTTATGAAGGAGATGTTTTACTACCAGTTTCTAAACAAGAAGTACAAGCATTAAAAAAAGAAGAAGATGATGATTCATATACAAGTGCTAGTGAGCAAGAAGAAACAAAAGAAGAAGAACCGATTGTTGAAAAGGAAGAAGAACAGCCAATACCTGAAGCTGAACAATCTATTCCAAATTTAACTCAATTGAGTAGCGATATATTACAACATGGACCTCTTGGAAGAAAATATATAATGAAAATGCTACATGACATGAAATCAAACCCGAATTTGAGTAGATCACACGTATACGGAGCAAGAATTGATGGGAATGAATTGAAGATTGGCAATTCAAAGCTTGAAATAACACAAGACGATTACATCATTATTGGTGAGCATAGATATAAAGGAACAAAAGGATTATATGAATTAATTTTTAAAAACATACCACTAAGATATTCATCCAAAGATTTAAGTGTTTTTAAGGAGATTCTCCAAAATACTAACGCTCATAAAAGAAACTACTTAAAGGATGCAATGATTAATCGTTCACGTGCAACAAAATATAAAATCATTATAAAAAAGTTGTTTCCTCCACGAAAATTGCCAACATTACGTACTGCACCAGCGGTGAGACAACCACTGAAAAGAAAATCTTTATCACTTATGGATTTATCACTTCTTGAACAACATGGTAAAAAGAGTAAAGGAGATACTTCAACATCTGGTAAAGGATTGATGAAAAATCTATACAATACAAATGTGATTTACTACAACGACATCAATAAATTGGTTGACCGAATGAGACTATTGCATGAAGCCATGGAAGCCGGTCATACGGGTTTGAATAATGAATGGGTGGCTCTAGTTGATGAACTTAGGAATCGTGGTATAGTTGTATAATTGTCCGCGGATATAAAAGAGTTGCAAGCGTAAGACGTATCAGTTCTAACATGAGCGTCGACAAGTTCGGACGGTACTCCGCGTTAGGAGTGCAAGTTGGAGAAGACAGAAAAAGAAGTGGATTACCGCAAACACCTGAAGGTGACTATAGCATAAGTAATAAACGTTTAAAACTAGTTAAAGATCCAGAAGAAGATACTGATGGAGCAAATTTGAAGACAGTAAAAGAAGCTACTTCAACATCATTGAAATTACATAACAATACTTACGATGTTAAATCACATAGATTAATTAATGTTGGTAAACCAACTGAAGGTTCTGATGCAATTACTAAAGAGTACTTATCATCTGAACTTTCAAATACTTTAAAATTGCAATGGGGTAATAACTTAAAAGATGGACAAACGTATGATGCTGGAAATTATAGAATAACCAACGTGGGAAATCCCAAAAATGATAAAGATTCAGTTAATAAAGAATATTTACATTCTATAATACCGGAAAAAACTGAACATGGATTTTCTTTTTATAAATTTATTATAAATGACATTGGATACCCAAAGGAAGACGGTGATGCTGTAAACCTAAAATACATCAAGGACAACTGTATTTTACAAGATGTTAATGGAATCGATTGTCATGGTAAAACATTGACAAATGTAAAGTTTGGTTCTCAACAAAAGATGCTGTTACTATGGAACAATTATCTAAAGAATTAAAAAAGGAAACATCAAATTTTGTAAACATGAAGATACCGTGTTAAAGCGGGGAGATAAATTTATACATGGAAATGAAAAGTTTGATTTAATGCAAGGAAAAAATGATGAATGGGATGCAGGACATAAAACAATAACAAATGGAAGATTTGGTATAAAAGATTCAGATGTACCTCTTATGGTACAAACATTAATTGCAAGTGGTGGTAGATTAGATACATACGATGGTCGTAATAGAAGAATAAAAAATATTTATCCTGGTTATGAAGAAGATGATTGTGTTACATTGAAACAAACAATAACTTGTGATAAACACTTTGGGACCAAATATGATGCAAAGATGAAGAAAATAATTAATATTTTACCAGGTGAAGATTCAAATGATGCTGCTATTATTAGACAAGTCATAACAACATCAAAAAGTGATTCAACCGCATATACTTGTAATGATAAACGTATTATGCAGTTACAAGATCCTCAACATCCGAAAGATGCTGTTACTTTAGATTGTTTAATAAGAATAGTGGGTAATTTACTTATTGATACCCACAATCATATAGCTAGTACAACGAGTCATGTGATGATTCAACCCGATGAACGAGAAGCTTGGATTAAAATAGAATTATAAATCAGTATATAAATAATTTGAATAACTAACTCTTTAAATATAAAAGATTTTGCACAAGTTATTCATTTGTGTAAAGTATCTCGTGGAGTAAACACGCCAGTTATATAAGACAACATAATGAAGACCGTATCTCTCAGTCATCGTCAAGACAGCGGCAAGAGAGGACGTGGTATAACATCAGCTGCATTATCCCTGCTCAGACGGATTCCAGTTGGTGCTGTTGTAAATCGAACAATAGACGCTTTACCATACGAATTACATCTGCCCGGAGGTTATCAATATTGTGGACCTGGAACTAAGTTGGCAAAGCGTTTAGCAAGAGGAGATCCTGGAATTAATAAATTAGATCAAGCTTGCAAGGAACACGATATAGCATATTCAAAGTATAAAGATTCAACAAATAGAGCAATAGCAGATAAAATTCTAGCAGAAAAAGCTTGGCAAAGAGTAAAATCAAGTGACGCAAGTATTGTAGAAAAAGCATCGGCTTGGGCAGTAACTACAGCCATGAAGACGAAAGCAAAGTTAGGTGGTGGAAGACGTCGCAGAGGAAGACCTGCAAAGAAAGGCGCTCCCAAAAGAGGTGGAAACATTAAAAAAGGACGTCGTAGAACTCATAAGGCAAATGTAAAGAAGACTTCTGTTGGGCAAATGGTAAAAAACGGAGCAGGTTTATACCTAAGACCATACCGTGTGTACTAAATAAGAAGAGTCAATTGATAATTCCAAATAAAGCCTTAACAAATCATCAGTTAAATGATTATGTAAAATGTTTGAAAATACCATTCTTTCGAGGAGTTTTTATGAAAGATGCATTACCAACTAAAATATGGAAAAATGAAACTGGAATAGTAAATTTGGATTCCACCTATGGTCCAGGCACTCATTGGGTATGCTATAAAAAGCTCGGACAAACCGTTTACTACTTTGACAGTTTTGGCAATCTACCACCGCCAAAAGAACTTCAACATTATTTTCGAAACTCCAAAAACATTTTTTACAATTACAAAAGAGAACAACCTAACAATACTGAAATATGTGGGCATTTATGTTTGGAGTTTCTAGCGAAAAGTGTCAGTCAGCTTTAAGATGTCATCGTATACAGTGTCATTGAGTGGAAATTCATCCACATTGAAAAGTACGCTGTTCCCAGCATTGCGTCTATCCAAGGAACGATTATGGGAAGCGGCATTACTTGATTTGACTACCTACAACTCAATTCCCAATGTTACGGAAGGGAAGAATAATTTACTACATTATTATGAAACTAAGGATGCTGCAGGAAAATACTCAGAATTGAAAATAATTACATTTCCTACTGGAGCTTATGAAATCGATGATATAAACCAATTATTACAGAAACAACTCGGAGAAGACAATATCACCGTTAAAGGAAACAATAATACTTTAAAAGCAGAAATAACTTCGAAATATTATATTGATGTCAGCTTGAAACAGTCGATTGGCAGTTTACTTGGATTTACAGATACAAAAAAGAAAATCTTAACTCCTGGAACTACTCATTCAGGTGATTCAACTGTAACAATATTGAATGTAAATAGTATCGATGTCACGTGCAACATTATACACGGATCTTATAGAGATGGAGTTAATCAACATATTTTACATACATTTTATCCAACAGTGGCTCCCGGTTTTAAAATTGTTGAGAAGCCACAAAACTTGATATACCTACCGTTAAACACCAGTTTCATTTCAGACATCGTACTGAACATATTGGATCAAGACGGTCATAGTGTTGACTTTAGAGGAGAAACAATTACTATACGGATACACATCAGAGCAGCAACATAAAAGTCAACATGGGATTATCATTTAAACCGCAACGGAAGAGTCGGGAGCTCAGTAGCTCCTCGACATTGGAAGAGTTAACATCGGAAAACATTCGTTTTCTACAGAAGATTGGATTGAAACTTAACAGCGATGGATATCCTGGATATATCTCAAGGACCAACGTTCGACGAAACACTATGGGAGAAGGAATATCACACGCACAACCCTTACACTTCATCAAAATTAAACAATAACGATGAAATAAGGATCCCCATTCAACAACAAGATATTTACACTTTACCGTGTGAAAGTTACTTGTACATCGAAGGACGGGTATTAAAATTGGATGGAAAAACTGCTTCAACAGTTCCTTTTATAAATAACCCGATGGCATATCTTTTTGATGAAATAAGATATGAAATATCAGGGGTGACGGTTGATTTAACAAAAAAGGTTGGTTTAACAACGACATTAAAAGGATTAACATCATTAACACCGCATGAGAAGAATTCAATAGTCACCGCCGGATGGGTTGCCCCCGATAAAGACACTATAACACCAGCTTCCAACGGTCACTTTGATTTTCATGTACCTTTACGATTGCTTTTGGGATTCGCTGAAGATTACAAACGGGTAATAATAAATGTCAAACAAGAATTAGTATTACTCAGATCTTCAACTAATAAGGACTTGATACTTGCAGACCCTGCAACTACGGAAGATAAACTGGAATGGCAACTACAGTTGGATAAAGTTGTTTGGAGAGTACCTCATGTAAGATTGGCTGATGAACATAGAATCCTATTATTGAGAAAGTTGAAATCTGACCGTGATATTGTGATGCCATTCCGAAGTTGGGAATTTCATGAATACCCTACACTACCTCAGACAGAACGACAAACATGGACCGTCAAGACATCAACTTACTTGGAACGAGCAAGGTACATAATACTCGGTTTTCAAACTAAGCGAAAAGATGTTATCACTGCAAATGCTGGTCAATTTGATCACTGTAAAATAAAGAATTGTAAAGTTTTCCTAAACTCTCAATTCTTTCCCTATGACAATTTGAATGTCATGTTCAGCAAAAAACGTTTTTCCATTTTATACGATATGTATGCAAGATTTCAATCGTCATATTATGGAAAAACTAATACACCACTATTATCACCTGACCAGTATTATTCCAAGGCTCCAATAATTGTAATCGATTGTTCAAAACAAAATGAATCGGTAAAATCATCAAGTGTGGATATAAAAATTGAAATGGAATTTGAAGAACCAGTAGCGGATGGAACTTCGGCATACTGTCTAATTCTACATGATAAAATAGTTACTTACACATCGCTGACCGGAATTGTGAAGAATGTACTTTAAGAAGAATTGTACAACGACTGCAAATTTTTGAGGTTAGAATTATCTGCTTCAATTTTTGAGGTTAGAATTTCATTTGTGAAAGACAAGTTGAAAACAAACAATTATGTAATTGTATAAATTTCAAGGATTTTACGAAAAATATAAAAGCGAGAAAATAATTAGTGGAAACTTCATTCTATCTTCAACCGTCGTATGGGAAACATCATTCGCAAGATGAATTCTACTAACGGAGAAGAAAATACACCTCTAATGGATGATAATAGTTCAGATATAGAAAAACAAGTTGAACGAGAAATGGACGAGTTCCTAAAGTTTAACAAACATAAGAAGAGAGAAGAAGAAGAAGCTGAAAAAGAAGTAAAAAGGAAGAAGGTTGAAGTTAACATTACAACCAATATTTTAACAGAAGTATTTCTTCGGATTATCTACCCAATTTCTTCATGCATGACCAAAAGTATATCAGTTGGAATTTTAAAATCAATGGATTATTCACCAATTGTTATTTTAAATCATGGAAACAAAATGGTTACTTTCAGTGAAACTACTTGGGAATCTCTCATGAAACATTTACATCTTTTGGAGTGCTATTTAAGTAACAACACATTTGGAAGAAGAACAAGATTAAGTTTATTGGAATCAAATATTGAAGTTGATATAGTAAAACATCGTGGAGGACAAATTGTTCGCTTCAGAGATTTAACTACCCACAATGTTAAATTATATTTTACTAATGAAGAATTTTACACTTTAAGTTGTACTACCGGTCCCGTCACCAGATATTTGAAACAACTAATATTTTCAAGTGCAATAATTAAAGACTATTTAATCGATACATTGGACAAACAACCTTTTGTTCCAATTTTATACGGTCCCGTGGATACTTCAATCTTTAATAGAATACCTCAAGAAGTTGAAATGTGGAGACAATCAAACAACTATCACACCAATTTTAATATCGATGAAGTGGCACAAGAAGTGAAAGAAGAAGAACAATCCTGTCTGTTATAAACGTCGGCTCATTCAATTTTTAAGTCAGTTGTTAATAAGACTTCATCATGAATAAACGGGTTTCGTTTTCTAATGCACCACACATAATGGAAGTTAAAAGAGGTATAATTGAATTTCAAGCTTTCCGAGGAAATGATGGTAATTTTATTATTAAAGAATTAGTAATCTTGGACATGAACACATCAGTAGTTTATCATTATTTGTTCAAACCTCCAGTACCATTTAATAGACTAACAACTAAAGCGAAAGTTACAAACAAATGGTTGAACAAACATTTTCACAACTTAAGATGGGATGAAGGTTTCATTAATTATAACATGATGCCGCACATTATGAATCATTATTGTAAAGAGTTTAAAATTATCTACACAAGAGGATTGGAAAAAGCAAATTGGATACAATCATTTACAAGCAACGAAGTGATTAATGCAATAATTGATAAAGATTTCCAATGCTACTTCAACGAACTTTGTATTTCATCAAAAAGTTTTAAACATCGAAGGTCGCAGTGCGCTTTAAAGAATGCCTACCGCTTGAATAGTTTCCTTCAAAAAAGTGGTGGGGGTAGTGTCGACTATAAAAGTGAGAGCGCTACCATGACACAGCATGAGTATTACTCGAACCTCCGAAGAGACAACATCTCCAACGGACATTCTTATTTACAAGAAAATTAACAATAACATCAAGATGGCATCGCAGAACTTACTTCAAAATTTGGTCGATCAGTTCAACGCTCATTCTAAATCATCAATTCTACCTACGAAGAAATGTTCTGAACTAAAAGAAGAAAAACATTACATCATTCATACGATCAAGAAAATGGAAACTTCAGTAGGTGATGCTATTAATTGCACATTGAGCGAGGCACCGTATACAGTTGGTGACGAACCGAAGTTTCAAATCTTCCTACCTACACGTTTTGTACAACTTCTTCAAAATGAAGATCTTCGTGTAGTTCAACCCGGTGCACTCTATTTGGTTTCGCACGGACCAAGTGGAAATAACTCTACTGAACTTACAATTCATGTAACACCTACTATTGATTAGTTTGTACATAACATTGTAAATATTTGTTTGTAATTGTTTCTCTATAAATATGATATAAAACAAAAAAATAAAAAGCAACATATTGTAATGTCTTTGTACATTACAATATGTTGCTTTTTTAAAAATTCCATGGAATGACCTTGACCCAATTTTGTGTGATGATAAAAGCAGAAATCTACTTGTGAAGTTCATCAGTCTACGACTACCTTTCGTACCGTACACATCTCGCTCACTCTATTGCTTAATATAAAAAACTAAATATGTCTCTCAAAGTCAAGTGTGCATCTTACGATACCAACACCATTACAACTTTTGAACAACTCGAAGATTTAACCAACGAAATGCGAGTTTTACTTACCGGTGGCTATCACTTAACTGTTGATGTTAGTGCTACTAATACAAGGATGTTCACTAAAACAAAATATTGCGATGATGAAATATTTATTTCTACACAACCTACAACTTCTTCATCGCCTACTGGTCAACATAACATCAAGTTCCAAAAATATTACCAATGTTGAATAACTTTTGACAAACAAAACTACAACTAAAGAATCATGTGTTGAATGTGAGTTAATAAAAAGGATGTGATACTTGAATAAATAATCATTTGCTTCTCAGCTCTCACCACGACAAGACCTATTTAAGAAAATGTTGTACAGAATGATGATTCAACTTGATGGAAAAATCTATGGAAAAGATTACAACACTGTTGAACAAATGACTAAAGATATAGATGTATTAGCTAAAGAAGGATACCAAGCTAAATTAATTTTGAAATTTCCTGAAGTACATCCGCTATCAATAGAAGAACTAGTTGCTATGGCTAAAGCTGAGAAAAATAAAAAGTCTGAAGAAAACAAAGAGAAACAAACTTCTTAAGTATCAACATTCCTTACATTAGTAAGGTATAATTTTTTAAAACTCCGTTTGGATGACCTTGAAATTACCCCCACCACTTTTCATAGTATATAAAACTCGCTATTCAACACTATACACTCTTATTCTTTCACTGGACTCCGCAGCATCAACATGGAAGAGCAAAAATACAAGTACAAACCTCGTTACTGTTGTGAACAACAGTGTACAGATTTAGGACCAATGATGGTGGATGGGTTAGCTTGTACTAAATGTGAATTCTTCGGATCTTGTTATTGCAAATGCAAAACAAAACAACTACCACCACCGGAATTGCGAACTTTCAAATTTTACAAATCAAGATATTTTCATACATGTTGTCCTCAAAGATGTTTCAAATTTCACCCTCTAGATCTTGCTCTTGTCAACACACCAAGTCTCATCAAGATGATTTTTGTACACATATGATAAAAAGATGTAAATACAGATCAGATTGGTATTCCGATCCTGTAGAATCAGTGATCCAGTTCTTATCAGTCCGCCGATGAGGACGGTCGTCCAGATAACGCGCTCCTGATTGTACAAGTCCGGCCCACGTGCCCGTGTTTCATCGTGTTCGGTGACGTTATACGTGCATTTATTTTTATTATAGCTGGATAAAAACTCTTTTTAACTGCTAATATTTTCACTAAAAGTTATAATAGTAATTTTGGGTACGGTATCATTATATCACAGTGCGTATATTTTATTTTACTGCTTCAAAGATGAACTGCGCCAAGTGTAACCGCGAAGTGGAAAGTGGAAAAAACTCTGTAAAATGTGTGGAATGTAGTTCGCAATTTCATGTGCAATGTTGTCGTATTCGGACTGCCGCAAAATTATCTTCAATGTCACAGCAGACACTTGCTGCTTGGAAATGTGAAGAGTGTTCGAGTGACTCCTCAAGCATAAAGTCTGATGTAGATGATTCTAAAGTTCTCGAATTATTACGTGTCATACAACAAGAAATTTCCGACTCAAAGCGCACGAACCAAAGTGGCTTCGACTCCGTTAACCAAAACCTTGTTACCATGCAGACGTCCATCGATGAACTCAGAGAAAAATTATCGTTCGTCGAAAGTGAAAATGTGTTACTGAAAGCCGAATGCAAGAAACTTCACGCCCATAATGCTTCACTTGCACTTCGCGTAAGTGAATTAGAAACGAATATTGAGGACTTACAACAGTATTCACGAAATCGTAATATAGAAATTAAGGGGATCCCACTGACTAAAAATGAAGACGTTTATCAGATTGTTGCATCTGTTGCCAAGGCCTTGGCCTTGACATATGACCGCCGGGATGTCTCAATCGCACACCGTCTCCCAACACCCCGAGGCAAACCATTCCATCCATCAATTATAGTCCAGTTTGTTAGTAGGACAACGAGAGCTGATTGGATTGTGGCAGCCAAAGTAAAGAGGTTACAATCTACCGACTTGGCCGCCTCACTGCGGCCATCCCCTATATATATTGGCGACCATCTCACTCCCCACAACAGACGATTGCTAAGCCATGCAAAAAATCTAGTTAAGGAAGGACATCTCGCCTTTGCCTGGACTAAAGAGGGGAAAATCCTTGTGAGGAAAACGGCAGGTTCGCCGGTCAACAGAGTGAGAACCACGCAAGAATTGGATGACGTCGCCAAGACAGGAGGATCTCCAGGAGGCGGCGACACGCAGGGGGCCAGCGGCGGCAGCGGGGCCGAGGCAACGGCGTGAGCGGCCACGGGCAGACGAACCTTATACTCCAGCTTAATTAACATCATGAGCTTTCTATGGATTCTGTATAATAGGTACTTATTTATAATTTTCTGTTAGTTTTTTCTCGAATATAAATTCAATAATTGTCACTATAATAACAAAAAATATATTTTCATATATTAAAGTAATTTCAATTAAAATACTTTTTTGTCTAATTAGGTTGTATTGAATATAATTTACAAACACATGGCAACGAGCTAAGTTGTAAATAGTTTTAGCTTCATTATGTCCATTTTTTTTTTCTTTGGCTTTAACATACAATAACAAATTTTATAGTAATGTATACTGCACTTTTTCATTTGGTTTCACAACGTTTTATCTACACATTTGATTTGTTTTAAGGTGCAAAATGCGGGTTAAGTACTTTGTTTCTGTTCGTGTAAATTCATCTAAAGTTATCTAAGTTAGATTTTTCAATTTCATTTCTATTTGGGTAAAATTTTTCAATATTTATATTCTCGTATCATTAATAAGTTTACTTACGGTGGATGATAAGCAATATTTAAATTATTGAAGCTTTTTTTTATTACTTGGGAAGGAAAGAGATATTTTTCTTTCAGAGCGTACTTATTCCTATCAAATAAAATCATATATGTTTTTTTTTCTCAAATTCAACTTTCTTGAAACGAATATCTCAAAAATTTTTCCTACATTGATGTATAATTTGTTTTTTTTTTTTTTTTTATTGATTAAACCTGCAAATACACAAGAAGGAATATGATTGCGTGGTTGAATACAAATATGTAATTAGGAAGTAAATTATTTATAGTTATCTGGTTTTTTCCAGAATATGGTAGTAATACTTTTTTTGTTAACGTTTGTCTTGTAAAATATTTGTTTGGCCTATACAATGTTATTGTGTAGGCCTACATAATTTGTGTGTATTCAATATAAATAGGTACATCTTGTGTTTTGTATAATTTTATTTTTCCAATTAATTAAGCAATTTTGTTTAACGATTGAGTAATAATAATATTCTAAAAAGATCGATATTTTATTTGTGGGCATGGGGGTCGGGTTAAAACATGATGGATGATGTTTTGGATGAAATAGCCGAGTCTAGGGTTGTTAATGCGTGCGTATATGAGGATGTGGGAGATTTTGACTTCTTCCAAGTATATAATGTTGACTTAAAAAAATCCATAACGATAATCAGTTTAAACATCCGAAGTTATAATAGAAACTGTGACGAACTTGCTGTAGTCCTTAATAGTTATAAATATAAATTTGATGTAATTGTACTTACAGAGACTTGGTTGAATGAAAGTAGTGCGCATGTGTGTATGGATGGCTATGATGTGTTTGTGAATAAAATTAGCAAAAATCAGAATGATGGTGTGATTGTGTTCGTAAATAAGTGTTTGAATGTGAGGTCGAATGAGGTGCGTTTGTATGGCGCCACATGTATTAGAGTGGATATTGAGTTTGGCAGTGAGCGGCTGTCATTATTGTCAGTTTACAGAAGTCCGTCCGGTGACCTTGGGTTATTCATTGATGATCTCGAGTCTTATCTCGACGGGAGGAGCAGGGGGAGCACGTACTGGCTGGTTGGCGATATCAACTGTTGCATTTTGACGGAAACAATGGATGAGATTTCACAGAGATATCTTGATGTTTTATATGAGGCGGGTTTCGTTAGTTGTATCAATTGTCCCACAAGAGTAACAGAATTTACTGCTAGTTGTATCGATCACATCTTTACAGACATTAGAAACACCAAAACAATAAAATCAGCAGTAATTAAATCCGAAATAACAGATCATTATTTTACCGTTGCACAGTATAATTCAGTCGTGAACAAAAACCCTAATGAATTTATGTTGGGCGATAAAATACCTTCTCTTGATTATGAAACTGCCGGCCGTCTTATCTCTGGTTGGGATTGGTCACCGGTACTGAGCACCCAAGATGCAAACTTATGTTGTAATATATTTATAGAAAATCTTCAAAAAATAATTGAAAACTCATCCAGGTTACATAAAAGATCATCAAAAATAACAAAATTAAAATCTTGGATGACCACAGCGTTGGTCAGATCGGTCCGGACCAGAGATGAGATGAGTAGGCGGTTAAAAAAGGAACCCTTCAACGCAACTTTAAAAACACGCTTCAAAAACTATCGGAATCTTTTAAATAGATTAATAAAATCGGCAAAGCAAAACTATTATAGGAGAAAAATTAACGAGTCGGAAAATAATAAGCGGAAACTGTGGAAAAATATTGCGGAAGCTATGGGCATAGATAAAAACAAAGAACAATTTCCCATTCAGCAGTTTGTAAGGGGTAAGGACAACGTAGAGGGTGACGACGTCCTAGAAGTGGCGGACTTGCTGAACCGGTATTATGTTAGCGTTGGTGCCGACCTAGCCAGTGCTGTCCCCCCGGTAGCCGAGATTGTCGTGGATGACCGCGAGCATCGGGTGGACGCCGACTTCCGGCTGGAGCCTATTACAGAAACGACACTCTCTTGCATTGTCACTGGCTTAAAGGGTGGCTCAGCTCCTGGCATTGACAATATTCCAGCTTTATTAATAAAAAATAATTTTTGCTCTCTGAAACTTCCTTTGCTCCACATAATCAACCGTAGTATTTGCCAGGGTATTTTTCCAAAAGCTTTTAAACTGGGCAAGGTGATTCCAATTTATAAAGGGGGGCCAAAAGATCAATGTGTTAGTTTCAGACCAATTACATTAGCTAGCGTTTTATCAAAAATACTCGAAAAATGTATAAGAAGCCAACTAGAATATTATCTTACAGAACACAATATCTTGTTTCATAATCAATTCGGTTTCAGAAAGGATAAAAATTTAAATGACGACCTATTTTTGTTAACAAAAAATATTCATAGTGCAATAGAACGAAATAAAAAACCAGTTGTAGTTTTTATAGATCTTGCTAAGGCCTTTGACACAGTTGATAGAAATTTACTTTTGACGAAACTTGAATGCATTGGGATACGAGGGGTAGCCTTGAATTGGTTTCGTAGTTATCTCACTGATCGCTATCAGTCCGTATCAATCCTCGGGCAGACTAGCTCACCAAGGAAAATAGATTATGGGGTTTTACAAGGGAGTGCGTTGGGCCCCCTCCTCTTCCTTATCTTTGTTAATAACTTAGGTAGGATAAATTTGGAGGGGGGTCACACATTTCTGTACGCAGACGACACTGCTTTACTGTTCGAGGGCAACAGCTGGGAGGAGGCGTTTGGGCTGGCTGAGCGTGGCTTGCTCGCTGTCAAGCTTTGGTTTGATCAGAATCGGCTTACAGTAAATGTATCTAAAACAAAATGTTTACCCATTTCAATCAGAGCCGATTGTGATCCAACAGATGTCAGACTACGTCTACATACATGTGGTGGCCGTCAGGACTGTGTGACGTGTGAATGTGTGGAGACTGTGAGTGAATACAAGTATTTGGGTGTAATCTTTGATAATCGAATGAAGTGGAACAACCATATAAATTATATAAGAAGCAAGCTAAGAAAATTCATCTTTATTTTTTCCTTTCTTAACAAAATACTCCCCCCAGATCTACTGAAAGTAGTCTACTATGCTTACGTTCAATCGTTATTGCAATATGGTAATCTGGCTTGGGGAGGTGGTTTCCCTACTATTCTTTCCCCTTTAGACATAATACAAAAATCTATAATAAAAGCAGCTCTGCAAAAAAATCGCCGGTTTTCTTCTGACCTTCTTTTTGAAGAATTTAAAGTCTTAGATATATCACAATTATATATGCGAAACTTAATTTTTTACATCTATAAAAATAAGGATAACATGTTTGATTACATAACTCATCAGTATTCAACGCGTGCGTCGGCTAGGGGGGGAATCAATGCGCCCCGGTTAGTCAAAACATTCAATACCACTTCATCACATTATATTGCCAATTTTGTTTTTCAAAAAATTCCTAGTTTTATAAGGAACCCTCTCCCGTGTGGCATAGATGCGTATAAAAAAATTGTTAATAAATGGATAGTTGAAACTGGTCGGGAAGGTATCAGACGCTATTTTCAGTCTCCTTATAGATAAGGTCCGATAAAGAACCCAGAATGATAGGAATGTGTGCTTGATGATTGGGTGGTGTGTGTGTGTGTGTGTGTGTGTGTGTGTGTGTGTGTGTGGTGAGAGAGAGAGAGAGAGAGAGTGAGAGTGTGAGAGAGAGAGAGAGAGAGAGAGAGAGAGAGAGAGAGAGAGAGAGAGAGAGAGAGAGAGAGAGAGAGAGAGAGAGAGAGAGAGAGAGAGAGAGAGAGAGAGAGAGAGAGAGAGAGAGAGCGAGAGAGCGGATGAACGAGAGTGTAAGTGTTCCAAGTCTCGGTTACCAGAAAACCAATATTCAATTTTATTTATTTATTTTTATTGCTGATAACTCTTTTTTTAATTTTACTCCTGCATCCTCATTATGCGCATGTATAATATTATAATATATTTTGACAATAATTTATATGTCAACTCCTGAGAGTGTTTTTAGTTTTAAGCGGATTTGATGTGAGCTCGTTTCCCACACACAGGCGTTAGCCCATGTGGGAAACTAATTTCATATAGATAATCTTTGTAATTATTATTCCTATGTATTCAATTTCTGAAATAAAGTTATTTTCATTTCATTTCATTTCATTTCATTTCAGAACCATCAAATGTGTAATTTCAGTTTTACACTCTTTTTTAAAACTTCATTTGGATGACCTTGAGATTTCCCCCACCACTAGTTCTAATTTTTATATAATATTAAATCATTCCACTTCCAACACTCTAACTAACAACATGGAAAACAAATTTATCAAGTTTGAACATATAATAACTGACAGGGAGGAGATGGAAGAATTGTTTCAAAACTTACTTTCTATCATTGATGAATATCCTATAAGATGGTTCAGAATTGTAGTTCAATATTTAAATCCTGGTGAATTGTTTTCTTCATCAAGTGAAGAAGATGAAACAACTACTTCGGTTCAAATAATTGAATTAAAAGACGAAGAAGAAGAACTAAACATTTTATTCAATCATAAGCTCAAGGTTCCCCATATAAAAGCCCCCTCCCTAGACAGCCCCCCTCCCTAGACGCCTGCTCAAGGTCACCATTATATAAGCCCCCTCCCTATGCGCCGATCCTCATTCCATCACCGACTCTCCAACAATGAACAACTCTCCATTGGCCCGAATGAATTCTAGTTTTGAAATAAACTCTAAAGAAGAGTTACAAGACATTTTTAATATTTTACAAGAACTTGTAGATAATTTTACAACCATCAAAATGAATTTGGAAATAACATACGATTGTCCTATTTGTGATAAGGTTGAAAGTTTAGACGAAGACAGTTTACTAAATCTAACTCCTGCACCATCTGACACTACTGATGGTAATAATGAAGAGCAACGTCTTTCCCCCACCACTTCTTTGTAATTCATCCTTTCCCCCCACCACTTCTTTATTTAACTAACATTTCTCCCTTTTACTTCTCATTCCGTCTTTGACTTCTCAACTATCAACATCGCTTGTTTTAAAATTTCAAACACTAACACAATCATGATGGATATGATGGATGAAGTTCCCTTCGTAACTAGAATGGAAGAGGATAAATTGAAATTAGAAATTAAACGATTGGAAATGGAACAGGAAAACCAACTCGAAATGTTACATTTGTTCAAGCTTTTCAAATACATCATCTGGGGACTCTGCATTTACCTTCTCATCGTCGTCGGTGTTTGTGTTTACAACTCTGTAGTTCATAACAAAACTTCAACTTGTTTAAACACTGCTGTCACACATTGATTGTATGTTTTTCACAAATAAAGTTCACAAACCTAATTCTATACCTATCCCACTATCACCAGAGTTAGTTCCACTCTCCGAACTATTACTCCGGTGGTAGCGGGATAGGGTTTTTTAAAACTTACTCTGGATGACCTTGACATACTTTCCAGATCCCATTTATAAATTTGAATTTCAGTTTTAAACTAACTTTTAATTTTGTTCAACTATTAAGAGTTTTGTTAACACCGTCAAATTTCAGTTTTCAACTAACTTTTAATTTATGTGCACTTTTAGTTCAACCCTAGTTACTTTGTTCGCAAATTCAGTTCAACCGACCACCAACGCTATCGCCATCTCCACCCCAATATTTCAACATCTCTGCCCCCAACACTTGCCCGAACATCTGCCCGTAGGGGCAGCTGCCCGGACATCTGTTCGGTTTTAAAAATATAAAAGAAAGGTAAAGGAGTAGGGGTGGCGCATGCTCACCAATGCAAAACTAAGGTTTGAGGTTAGAATTATCCATGGCGGCCGCCATGTCTAGTTCAGTTTCAACACATAGAGTCGGCGACCGGTTATTGGTCTAAAGGAGTGGGGGAAGGGGTGGTGGGGGGGGGGGGGTTGCCGTTTTATAAGCCCTCTCCCTAGGCGGCGTTTCTCATTCGATCGCTAACTTTCATACGATAAACACCTCTCCCATGGCACGAATCAATTATCCCGCTATCACCAACTACTTCAACTTAAAACTATTTCTGGTGATAGTTGGATGGAATTTTTAAAAACTTACTCTGGATGACCTTGACGTATTTTCCACATCCCAGTTATAAGTTTGAATTTCAATTTTGAACTAACTCTTAATTTTTCTTCAACTGTTAGAGTTTCGTTAACACCGACGAATTTCAATTTTAAACTGACTTTTAATTTATGCGCATTTTTAGTTCAACCCCACTTTATGCGCAAATTCACTTCACCCTAACGCCAACACTATCGCCAGCTCCACCCCAACCTATATGGCATAACATATAACTACAGCATCTCATATATACCCTCTAACCCCCACCGGAAGCTATATGGCATAGCAGCTGGCGCCAGCTGCCCGAGTCAACTGCAGCAGCTGCTCGGGCAGCTGCCCCACTTCCGGTCTAGGTGTAACCAAAACACACTACTTTTAAGCACTTTAGGGCTCCGCCTCACTGGACATTGAAATTACTTTAGGACCTCCGGAGCTGAAATTTAACATGGACGATTCTCTTTGCTCATAGGTACTCACTAGGAGATGGTTTTGCAAATATTGTTTTTTAAGCTCTTTAGGGCTCCACCCCACTGGACTTCAAAATTACTTTAGGGCCACCGGGGTTGAAATTTGATGAACGATGATCTTTACTCTTACTAAGAAACAGTTTTGCAAAAATAGTTTTTTTAAGCACTTTAGGGCTCCGCCTCACTGGACACTGAAATTACTTTAGGACCTCCGGACCTGAAATTTGACATGGACGATTCTCTTTGCTCATAGGTACTCACTAAGAAACGGTTTTGCAAATATAGTTTTTTAAGCTCTTTAGGGCTCCACCCCACTGGACTTCAAAATTACTTTAGGGCCACCGGGGTTGAAATTTGATGGATGATGCTCTTTACCCATAGGTACTCACTAAGAAACGATTTTGCAAATGTAGTTATTTAAGCACTTTAGGGCTCCGCCTCACTGGGGACATTGAAATTACTTTAAGACCTCCGGAGCTGAAATTTGACACAGACGATTCTCTTTGCTCATTGGTACTCACTAGGAGATGGTTTTGCAAATATAATTTTTTAAGCTATTTAGGGCTCCACCCCACTAGACTTCAAAATTACTTTAGGGCCACCGGAGTTGAAATTTGATGGACGATGCTCTTTACCCATAGGTACTCACTAAGAAACGATTTTGCAAATATAGTTTTTTTAAGCACTTTAGGGCTACGCCTCACTGGACATTGAAATTACTTTAGGACCTCCGGAGCTGAAATTTGACATGGACGATTCTCTTTGCTCATAGGTACTCACTAGGAGATGGTTTTGCAAATATTGTTTTTTAAGCTCTTTAGGGCTCCAACCCACTGGACTTCAAAATTACTTTAGGGCCACCGGGGTTGAAATTTGATTAACGATGATCTTTACTCTTAGGTGCTTACTAAGAAACAGTTTTGCAAAAATAGTTTTTTTAAGCACTTTAGGGCTCCGCCTCACTGGACATTGAAATTACTTTAGGACCTCCGGACCTGAAATTTGACATGGACGATTCTCTTTGCTCATAGGTACTCACTAAGAAACGGTTTTGCAAATATAGTTTTTTAAGCTCTTTAGGGCTCCACCCCACTGGACTTCAAAATTACTTTAGGGCCACCGGGGTTGAAATTTGATGGATGATGCTCTTTACCCATAGGTACTCACTAAGAAACGATTTTGCAAATGTAGTTATTTAAGCACTTTAGGGCTCCGCCTCACTGGGGACATTGAAATTACTTTAAGACCTCCGGACCTGAAATTTGACACAGACGATTCTCTTTCATTGGTACTCACTAGGAAATGGTTTTGCAAATACAGTTTTTTAAGCTCTTTAGGTCTCCACCCCACTGGACTTCAAAATTACTTTAGGGCAACCGGGGTTGAAATTTCCGGGGTTGAAATTTGATGGACGATGATCTTTACTCTTAGGTGCTTACTAAGAAACAGTTTTGCAAAAATAGTTTTTTAACATATTTAGAGCTCCGCCCCACCGGACTTTAAAATCACTTTAGGGCCACCGGGGTTGAAATTATATGGATGATTCTTTTTGTTCATAGGTGCTCACTAAGAAACGGTTTTGCACATATCGTTTTTAAGCACTTTAGGGCTCCGCCCCATTGGACTTTAAAATTACTTTTGGGCTACCGGGGTTGAAATTTGATCTACGATTCTTTTTGTTCATAGCTACTCACTAGGAAACGGGTTTGCAAATATAATTTTGAAGCTCTTTAGGGCTCCGCCCCACTGGACTTTAAATTACTTTAGGGCCACCATGGTTGAAATTTTACTTGGACATGCCTCTTTGCTCATAGGTACTCACCAAGAATGGTTTTGCAAATATATTTTTTAGAGGGCTGTGCTCCATTGGACTTTAAAATTAATTTAGGGCCTCTGGATTTGAAATTTGACCTTTGCTCATAGGTGCTCTTGCATTTGCAATTACTATCAATAAGATACAAGGCAAACTTTGACTATTCTGGGTTTAAATTTGCAAAATCCCTGTTTATCCTTTGGCCTTACAGTGATATTAATATACTTACTTTCTATGCCATCGACTTTTTTGTTGTTACATTAAAAAACTTAAAACTTAACTTATCTTTTTTTTTGTTATATTAAAATGGCTTTATTTATGTAAACAACTTTAATTTGAGCGCAGCAACGCGCGCCGGGTAACTGCTAGTTACAATATAATTAAGACAATGTAACTAACTATTATAATTAATTTAATCTTTTTTCCAGTATGCACTCCTCACTCTGATGATACAGTTTCTTTATAAGCTACTAAGGATAAAAAGAAATGTTACAAAAACGCATAGGTTAAGTACCAGTTTATTAGAATGGAGATGGTGTTGATTAAATTTAAATATTGTGATCAAATAATATAATTAAATATAAACCTTCACGGTGGATAGTATAGTCTAGACATTTTTATAACATCGATTTTCTAAACCTCCTCACCTCAATTAAAAATATATCTAGTGGAGGAAAGTTCAAGTAAATGTTGTTTGTTGCAAAATGCAAATGAGCCTGACGTTTAGTTTGGCCAATATGAATAACACAGCAGTAAGCTACGCCTCTGAGTTAAAAACTTCAAGCTTGGAGCTTAAAGATAAATCCCACCTTGAACGTTACTGCTCGGTTAGTAAACAAATGTTAGAGCTTCATTTATTTCAATATTTAATCAACCGAAAGCAACGTGTTGTATAGCCTACCTTCCCCTTATAGTAACGAGAGTAATGTTTAAGTTTTTACACTCAAACTACGCGGAAATGATATAAACCAGACCTACGTTTGAATGTACGTTTTTCAATCTTGATCTCCGTGGTGTATACTAATTATCTATTAATGTTATGTCAAATGGAAACAAATTTACATAGTTATCAATATTCTTTAAAGTTCTCCTATTATTTTTTAAATTGTTTTTATAACCTTTGAAGTGATCCATCGTCATGTTTTTGTGTGTATTGTTTATTTTGGAAGTAACAGTTATTCTTATTCTTATCTTGGTGTTTTGTTCAGTGGAAAGAACGAAGTGCAAAAGGTTGTAAGTAAGCTGTCATGGCATCTTTTAGAGCCCTATTACGCTCATGTTTATCTGGGATTGATTCACGAAGGATACAGATTGGTTTATAGCCAATCACTATCGTGGTCATATTATTTGGGCTATATCGGCTCGTATTTCTTTTAGTTTAAGACCTAATCCTAATTCACTTAGCGTTTTATATACCTATAACCTTTCCAAATTTGTGTACGTATTTTTGTAACTATTCGGATTGTTATATGATTTTAGATCAGTTTTACGGTGCCAAATACTCTTTTTGTAAGCATCGATGCGGTAATGATGAGCATCGGTAAAGATAAAGGTAATTATAAAATTATTCCACTACCACTATTAGCACTCGACCATTTTCCGCTGAGTCCTCCTTCGGTTTGCTGTCCATTTTTATTTATTTTTTTTATTTGAGGTCATTGCTTCTTTGTGCAACAAGGAGAACACCAAAATTTTTATGGAGAATTTTTGATCTCTTTAGAGATGAAGAATTTACTGAAATATTTGCAGACTATCCACTGTCAGACAAATTGACTGCTAGTAGGCAAAGGTTTTTAATTTTGTTTAAAGGATTAGAAGGATGCTTGGTTTAAGTCTCCAGAATACAATCCTCATTTTCGTGGGAGTCAAGAACCGACTGGGTAGCTAATGCCTTCCTGTCACATGACAAAGTTTTATGGAACAGTGAAGGATTTCAAAATAGCACAGTAGCCATTAATCAGTTCTTTCATTGCTTTTCCAGTATTTATTCGCCCGTGTACCCATACAGTCACATCCAAACGCTCCGCCTAAAAGATAGTGTAAAATGACTTTTTGGCCACCTGGATGTACAAATTTATAGACTATATAATGATATTACTTGAATTACATAATAATAATATTTTATGTCAACTTGACAGTAATGCTATATAATTATTTTTAAATATCAATAAAGTTCTCAAAAATCATAAAATTCAAATAAATCTTGAGTTGAAAAATGTAAGGTTATACCAATGGAGGTAGAGGAACTAGACATATGACGTAAATGCTTTACATAAAATAACTACTTGTGTAGATATGTTTATTCTTTGTATATTAAAATAATATTGTTCTTTATTTGAATTCTAATCTATAATGCATAATATTAATTAATAAAATAACCTGTGCATATGACCACCTAAATCCCATCGTATATAAATCGAGAGCCTCAGAGATGACATTCAGGAGTGTGACAGCATGGGTAATCCACGTGTTAGTTACACCCTACTGCTCCACAGCACATGTATGTTATTTGTGTTCAAAGACGTATTGCATAGACATCCCGTAATAGACAATTGCCACTTGTGATAATATAATTGACTTTATACATTGAGTGATCACCCACAGGAATTTACCTACTAAAATTTCACTTGATCTGGATCCAATTCCTCTAAAAACTTTTATAACAGAAATATCTGCTCCCAATGATTTACTTTCATTTTTCTTTACATTAATTACAACAGCTGTCAAAATACAATGATTCAATTATCGTTCTTAAACAGATTAAAATGAAATCTTTTCAAGCTTGTAAGGCGTAACCCTGGGGCCGACGTAAATAAAAATGGGTTTCTGCTCATCTACAGGATGGGTTTCTGCTCTACTTTTAGAACGGTATGCGAGGATTTCCCTTCGATGGAAAGAAGTTGAACAAGAAGGAGGTAAAGTATCGTGCTTGCTATGTATAGTGCTTGTGTATATAGACTTCTTATAGCAAAAAAGTGTTTGAAATACATTTGTGGTAGCGCAATCTCTCTTGGCTCAAGTGGCATATGCAGTAAGTAAAATAGTTCTAACACTCTTCTTAACCGTTCTTGACAAATGTTATAATTGAGGATAGAGTTTCTTTTGTATTACTGAAAAACAAGCCGAATAATTATAAGTAGTGGGATTTGACCACTTTTAAAATCGGCCACGTGCCCCCCGAGCCACGTGACGTGGCAGCTGGCGCCAGCTGCCATGTCACATAGCTTCCGGTGGGGGTTAGAGGGTATATATGAGATGCTGTAGTTATATGTTATGGCATATAGGTTGGGGTGGAGATGGCGATAGTGTTGGCGTTAGGGTGAAGTGAATTTGCGCATAAAATTAAAAGTTAGTTCAAAATTGAAATTCGTCGGTGTTCTCTAACAGTTGAAGAAAAATTAAGAGTTAGTTCAAAATTGAAATTCAAACTTATAACTGGGATGTGGAAAATATGTCAAGGTCATCCAGAGTAAGTTTTTAAAAATTCTATCCAACTATCACCAGAAATAGTTTTAAGTTGAAGTAGTTGGTAATAGCGGGATAATTGATTCGTGCCATGGGAGAGGTGTTTATCGTTTGAAAGTTGGCGATCGAATGAGAAGCGCCGCCTAGGGAGAGGGCTTATAAAATGGCAACCTTCCCCCACCACCCCTTCCCCCACTCCTTTAGATCAATAACCGGTCGCCGACTCTATGTGGTGAAACTGAACTAAACATGGCGGCCGCCATGGATAATTCTAACCTCAAACCTTAGCTTAGCTGAAGAGAATAGAGGATAATGAAGTAGGAATTGCGGTGAGCGCATTTATATAAGGAATGGTGGGAGTAAAATAGGAAAACCTGTTGAACACAGTCGATAGGAGTAATAAGTTCAAAGTTGTGGAAGCATAACATAGAACGTAAAATGTCGTGAATAACACTATCATCAACGTTAACCTGCGAAGTTGTAGAAGAATATAACGGGTTAAAACTGTATTTCTTCCTAACTCTATTTAAATTAGTTCTACACTTTGAAATTGAAGATTTAGAAGTACTTCGTAATATATGTTGTGTTCGCAAAAGTTTTAACCTTAAACATTGTGCAACCATTATAGCTAATGTGTTACATTCAGAAGTTAAAAGAAGACTGAGGTATAAAATGAAGTGTAAAGGATATTGAAACAGAACACTATAGTAGTAATATTTGAGGTTAGAATTAACTAGACTCATTTAATGAAGTGGCTAGGAAGCCACATGCTGATGAATGCTAAATTGCATGTAAGAAGTAATGAAGTAGTCATAAAATAAAAACTAATGAGAGGTGATCACTGCGACGATGCAAGGTAATGAATGTTTGTGACGCGATAAACTATCCGCTTTTATAGAGGCAGTAATAACCCTAGCCAAATGCCGGCAGATGCCGACCAAATACCTGGTTTTATAGCGCCAATTACTCCGGGCAGCTGGCGGACAGATGGCAAGAGAAGTAGGGGGCTTTGGGGCAATGACCGGAAAGGTCAATTCTAACCTCAAACCTATGCGCATGCAACAAGTACTTTGGATCGGAAGAGTGACTATGCTATTGCGCATGCGCCTAGTCCTGTATTACTCACTTTAGCGCTACTTCGCATGGATAATTCTAACCTCAAACCTTGGTTTTGCGTCGCTGCCCATGCGCCGCTCCCCACTCCTTCGCCTTCCTTTTATACTGCTGCGAACTGGACTGGATTGAACACTGTACTGGAGTGAAACAACTTCCCCCACTACTCGAGAATCCGAGGAGCAATACGAGCCTGATCTTAGCGTCAGTCGTCAACAAACTTTCATAGCGAAAGGTTGTTGGCGACTCAGCAAGAGGTTTCAAATATATAGTAGGCCTATATATATTTGAACTTCTTATACTACGTTGCGTTTTTTAATGCAATGTGGTATGTGTGTGTGTGTGTGTGTGTGTATTAGTTGTAAGCTGTATTTAATTTAAGAAATAATTTGCGCATTGCGATGTTAGTTATAAGTTGGGTTTAGCATTAAGGTGTATTAATTTTTAAGAGGTGTTTAGCATTAAGGTGTATTAATTTTAAGAATAATGATGGTATTTGGTTGTGTTGAATTATTTTGGTTTTTAATAATGATGTGTTGTTAGTTTTAAGTGTTGGTACTAATAATTAATGTTGTTTTGATTTACAGCTAGATGTTAGGGGGTAGATTAATTGTAAATTCAGAAGTTCCATTGAACTTCACTTAGAAGGGGTGGGACATCCGCAAATTGTAGGTAAGCGGACTAGGTTTTTGCATTTTGTTTAGGAATATAATGGGTGGGATTAGCTTGGGTGGGTGTTAGAGTTGCGTTTCTGCATTAGCTGTTCCAGTTTCCCTTTAAATTAATGGTTACGGTAGACCCGGACAGGACCGTTACGGTAGACCCGGACGGTCCAGGGACCTCCCTCGCAGAACGTAACTAGTGGGTTGGGAGTGGGAACCGTTAGGCAAACAGGGTGGTGGGAACAGTATTACTGTTCCCATCACCTTGGATCATTATAAATCTTGAATGACCTTGACCCACTTTCGGAAGGGTCAATGAGAAAAGTTAGTGCTTTTTGATGGTTCGATACTGGGCCCAGCTGCCTTTGGTCATTGGGCTATTAATTAATGATCCTGACAAATGAAACAGCTGATATTTGTCAGTAACAAAGCTACACCTCATCTGATCCATTACAATCATCACACTCACCCCTTCAGTCATACTCACCTTAAAATACGCACCACAGAGTGCGTCGGTGTTTCAAATAAAGTATCTAAAGTATCTAAAGTATCTAATGACCCCCCCCCCTCCCCCCCCCCCCCGAAAAAATGGAGCCCCCCCGAAAAAATGGAGCCCCCCCCTCCCCCCCCCCCCAAGAAAATGGAGCCCCCCCAGAAAAAATGGAGCCCCCCCCTCCTCTCCCCCACTCCTTCCCCCACTACTCCGGGTGAATGACCGATCATGACCTGAAAAATTAAAATGGCTATAACTCGATAACGGATTGACGGATTTGGACAAGCGATACATCATTGAAAAGGTCTATGTAAGACAAACATTTTGGTAAAAGAAGAATGTGGTTATCTTATTTTAGTCAAAAGTTATGCGAATTATTTGAAATAAATACCTTCTCTTTCCCCTTTTCTCCCACCTCCCAGGTCAATAATCAGTCTCGGCCAGCTGCTACCCCTCTCATTTGCATATTGTTATAAAAGACGCACCGACTGCGGCTAACATTTCATTCTGATTCCAGACGTTACGCTGCAAACTTGGAGCCACAACCATGTCATCTCTGCCAACTACAACTTCTACTTCAACTTCTACTTCTACTTCTACTACGGCTGTTACTGCACCTAAGAAAACTCTTCGTCTGAAAAATCCTCCTGACTGGTACAAGAAGCAACTTGGATCCCAACCTTCAACTTCTGGCACTATTATTCCACCTACCAAGACTTCTAAACTTCGAAGCATTTTTTCACCGCCTTCGCCTTCTACTTCGCTTTCAAACGACTCTACACCGCCATCAACCATCATGCCGCCTCTACAGAAGCCAGCTCCCCGTCCTAATACCCCTTCATTTGAAACTTTGCTTCATCGTCTTAGTACACCTGTCATTCCACTGTCACCATTGCCTCCTACCCCACCACTTACTATGCCTGAAGACCACACCTATCATAAAACTAAATCCACTAAGCCTACTCCCAAACCTGCTCCTAAGCCTGCTCCTTCAGAGCAATTTCAATTATTACAAGAAGAGCGTCGTAGGGCATTTAGCCGTCCCACTACTTGCCCTGAAGTGCTCACCAGGGGAATTAAGAAAGGATCAGCTTGTGGGAGGAAATGTGTTAAAAACGAAAGTTTTTGCCGTGTACATGTCATGAAACATCTTTCTGGACCACAACTGACAGAAACCCCCACCGTTGAAGACGATCCTGAAATAATATCCGTCAGAGGAGAGAGGCTTAAGAAAGGTTTGAAATATTTTTTTCTAAGTGTTGCTGACCACCAACACATTTTGGCAAAATGTAACGGCTTAAAATATAAAATTAGAGTTTGTGAGAATTTGTGTAAAGAGAAGAGATTTAACAATTTAGATTCTCAAGACTTTCTACTCAGGGATAAAAAGGATCGTATTACAAGGTGGGGGCGTAAACAGTAAATTCACTTAGTTTTTTTCCAAATTGTTGCTTAAAAAAATAATGGGGGAGAAACACAATGCGTTATAGCGTTGTGTTTCTCCCCCATTATTTTTTAACACTCTAAGTCTCGTGACCTACTTCCATCCAAGTAGTAAGAAAAGTACTTCCCCCCACTCCTTTGGGTCGATGACTGGTCACGGTCAGCTCCTACCCCTCATTTGCATACTATTATAAAAGCGGAGCGAGCGTTGGTCACCCCTTCATTTTTCTTCTACACGCCGCTCTTGTCGTTTCGTCTCTGCTGTTTACAATATTTCTTGCTTCAAAATGCCTCCTCATCTGAATGAAAATTTCAATTTTTCCGAAATTTCTGATGTTTTTGAACAATCTGAAGACACTTTAAGTAACGACAGTGAAAGTGAAGATGATGAGGACGATGATGATTATACTGTTGAACTTAGTGAAGAACGTAAAGTCATAGCAATTGATCCACAATTTCCATTTGATACAATAGAAAAGTTTATGGCTGAAGCTAATAAATGGTTGGACTCAGGATGTTATGTACGAATTGACTCTTTTATATTGTATGGTGATAGTCATTCTTTCCTTGTCACACCAAATGACAGAGACCGCATGTTGCGGTGGGCACAATCTATGATGGAGTGCTATGAACAAGGTGTGGACACTGGCGGCTATTTTCTTGCACAACTAGTGTAATAACAAAATTACCCTTCCCCCACCCTACACCCTATCCCTTTCAAATCCTATAAAGAAGGGGGAAAGGGGTGGGGATTATAAAATGGTGGGGGAATGTGTATAAATGCAGGTTGTTTGAAGAGACTTTTATTAATGTGGCTTTAGCAGAAACAACATGGAGTTTAAATCTTCAGCAAAAATAAGGAACAACATAATAAAGAGAGAAATTCGCAAGAAAGAAAAGATTGAACTTATAAAATTACAACTTATAATTCCTTCCATTGAAATTGGATGTAGCAAAATAAAGACTTTGGTGAAAACTAACGAATATTTGTTACAATTGCTAAAAACAATCGAAGAGTTGAAGAGCAAGAATGGACATTCTACATAGTAAAATTTGAACATTTTAATATAAATAAGTAAACCCAAAAAAGTAGATGTAGAATAGAGAGCGAGGAATAGATCACTTTGTGGTAATGGACTAACATGCCACTTAGTGCTCTATTCCTCGTTCTCGCGTTAAATTGGATTACCTTGACCTATTTGTTCGACTGTTAGAATTTGGTTAACACTGTTGAATTTCAGTTTTGAACTAACGTTTATTTTTGTTCAACTGTTAGAGTTTTTTTAATACTGTCGAATTTTAGTTTTGAACTAACTTTTAATTTATGCAAATTTTTAGCTCAACTCTAGTTAATTTATGCACAAATTTAGTTTAACCAAGTGTCTGTGCTCTAGCCATTTCTACCTAAAAGTAACTAGAATTAGTTGGGTGGGGGAAAGTTTGTTAAAGCTTGAATATAAAGAAGTATATACTAAAACTCCAATGGGAATAAAGAACACGAATGAACAATTAGTTTGTAGAAGGTTAATATTTTTGTTCAAAACGTTTGATTTCCTTGGATAGTGAAGAATATGAAATAGTGGTGGGGGAACCGTTATAAAAGGAGGAACATGAGAGCCCATTTCATTTCTTGGCGAAATTTGGAAGAGTAAACATCTCAACATGTATAGTTGCGATAAATGTTCGGAATCGTTTCACGATGAAATTCTATTAGACTGTCATAAAGAACTAATTCACAACAACCCAGAAGAAAAACAAGAACAACAAGAACAAGAACAAGAACAAGAACAAGAACAAGAACAACAAGAAGAACAAGAAGAACAAGATGAACAAGATGAAATAACAGCAACATCTTCAACTACTTTACCGAATCTACAAGTATTTGCATTACCTGGTAAAGTAGTAATGCATCATAAGATTCAAAATGAAAACTTGAAGCTAGAAGAATTTATTAGAGAAGCAAAACCAATCATAAGTAAAACTTTAAAAAAAGAATTGAAAAGATTAAACTTTCTTAAATTTGGTTTACTACTAGAAGCTATGTTTATAAATGTACAAGAAGAATTATCACCAAGAGGATTCATAACAAAAAACCAAACCATTATGGAAAGTTCAGACATTGATTCAATAGTTGAAAACTGTATAGAAGAAATATTAACCAAAATTCAGGAACACGAAGGAAGAGGATCCGGATGGAGTCTTACAAGTATTGAAGTATTAGATATAAGAGTTCACAAACATGGATATGGACTAATGGGATCTAGTTACATTCCTTTGCCCAAAAGAATTAAGGATACAAGATCATGTATTAATGTGAAAAATCAAGATAATGAATGTTTTAGATATGCAATGACATCTAAGTTTGTACCAAATAATTTTGATAAACCTAACCAACACTATGAAAATCAAAGACATAGGTACAATTTTCAAGGAATTACTTACCCTGTATCACTGAAAGATATATCAAAATTTGAGAAGAAAAATCCTGGTACATCTATCAATGTTTTTGCATTAGATAGTTCAAACAAAGTGTATCCTTTACGTGTTGTTAAAGAAGAGCTACCAGATCATACGGATTTACTACTACTAACGCGAGGAGATGTGTCTCACTATGTGTACATAAAAAAATTCGACTCTCTTGTTAACAAGCAACTTTCTAAAGATCGACACAGAAAGATAATTTGCAAGAGATGTTTTAATTTTCAACGAGAAGGAAGACAAGGAAGAGAATGGTTACAAGAGCACAAAAGGCTATGTAACAATAATTATGAAGCAAAGATTAATTTACCTTCGGAAAACAGAGCATCTGTTACATTTCAAAAGGTTCATCATCAATACCGTATCCCTATAGTTGTATATGCGGACTTTGAATCAACACTAATTCCTATAGAAGATGAAAATTGTGAAGCTAGAAAAAGTGTCAAATATCAAATGCACAAACCAAATAGTTTTTGTTTAATGGTTAAATCAACATTATCAGAAGAACATTTAAACCAATATGGATTAACTTCAGAACCTTTAGTATATCGTGGTGAAAATGTGGAAACAATATTTCTTGACCATTTATATTTAATAGCTGAAAATGTACAAAGATTATATACGAATATCGTACCAATGAAACCGATGGAGGAAGAAGAGGAAATTCAACATGAAAATGCAACTCATTGTTTCTTATGTAAAAATGAATTTACTATTGACAATTATAAAGTTAAAGATCATGACCACCTTACAGGTTATTACAGGGGTGCTGCTTGTAATAAATGCAATTTGAGCTATCGTTTACCACTATTTATTCCTGTGGTTCTGCATAACCTCAGTGGGTATGATGCTCATTTTATAATACCTGAATTAGGAAGAGACAATGGTTCAATAGATGTGTTGGCTGAAACTTCAGAAAAATTTATAAGTTTCTCTAAAACAGTTGGAAATGTCAAATTAAGAGTCTTAGACTCCTACCGATTTATGCCATCGAGTTTGTCTAAACTTTCTGAAAATTTAAGGAAGAAAGATTTTATTGAAACAAAGAAGATTGTAAGTAACGACAAACTGGATGTCGTACTTCGGAAAGGTGTTTTCCCATATGATTATATAGACAGTTTAGAAAAATGTAATGAAACATCACTTCCGCCAAAAGAAGAATTCAAAAGTAAATTATACAACATGGACATATCTCAAGAGGATTATGATCATGCATGTAAAGTATGGAATGAATTAGGATTTACAGCATTGGGAGAATATTCAGATTTTTATGTTAAATTAGATGTCACTTTATTATGTGATATAATGGAAGAATTTAGAAATAAATGTTTTGCAGCATATGGATTGGACTCTCTTCATTCATATACTTCACCTGGACTAGCATGGCAAGCCATGTTGAAAGAAACAAATTGTAAATTACAACTTCTTACTGATGTAGATATGGTTTTGATGTTAGAATCAGGAGTTCGAGGGGGATTGACACAAAGTGTAACCAGACATGTTAAGGCGAATAACAAGTATCTGCCCGATTATGATGCATCAAAACCAACAACATTCCTAGGTTATTTCGATGCAAATAACTTATACGGATGGGCAATGTCAAATCCCCTTCCATATGATAATTTTAAATGGATAGATCCAGAATCGATTGGAAACATTATGGATTTACCAAAGCATGGTGAAACTGGTTACATTTTTGATGTTGATTTTGAATATCCTGAACATCTTCACGATCATCATTACGATTTACCACTTCTTCCAAAGACTGAAATTTCCCCTACTGGAAGATGGCCGAAATTAATGATGACTTTAACCGACAAGTCTCGATATGTTGGACACTACTGGATGATACAACAAGCTTTAGACTTAGGATTGAGAATTACAAAAATTAATCGAGTACTACAATTTTCTCAATCTTGTTGGTTAAAACCTTACATCGACAACAACACAAGAAGAAGAGCCACCGCTACATCAAGTTTTCAAAAAGATTTTTTCAAATTAATGAATAACGCAATATTTGGCAAGACTTTGGAAAACAAAAGGAAACATAAGGATATCAAATTGGTAACTGATCCAGTAAAATTACAGAAATTGGTGCAACAACCAAACTTTGGTTTATCTGTAATTATTAATGAAAATCTAGTTGTTATTTCCATGAACAAGAAGTCAGTTAAAATGGATCGTCCTTTGCATCTTGGAATGTCAATCTTGGATATTTCAAAAACACATATGTACGAGTTTCATTATAAGAAGATGGTTAACTATTATGGAAGAGAGAACATTGGTATTGCATATATGGATACGGATGCACTAATTTACTGGATTAAAACAAATGACATGTATGAAGATCTACGCACCTTTATATATAAAGATGATTTCGACTTTTCCGATTATCCTAAGGATCATCCAAATTACGACTATGACAGAAACAAGAAAGTATTGGGAAAATTTAAAGATGAAACGAATGGTGTGCCAATGATGGAAATTGTAGCATTAATGTCCAAACTGTATTCGTTTCAACTGTACATAAATGAGAGGAACGAACATCAAGTCACGAAGAAGGCCAAAGGAATAAAAACTTCTTTTCTTAAGAAGAATGTACAGTTTGAACATTATAAAAGATGTTTGTTTGAAAATGTTGAAACAACTGCAACGTTTAACACTATTAGAAGTTATAATCATCAACTTTTTAGTGTCAAACAAACAAAGTGGGCATTAAGCTACAAAGATGACAAGCGCCATATTTTAGAAGATAAAATTAATACTTTACCATTCGGCCACTACTCTCTAAACCCTATCGACCAGTAAACCTATTCTTCGTCCTCTACCTTCTTCCTTTTTCCTTTCTGTAAAGAAGAGGGGACATGGCAAGCCCAATGCCATGTTCCCTCTTTTTTACACTAATATGAAATGGCCTAAACCTATATTCAAACTATATAAATGAGAATAAACTATTCTATGGATCAGTATTTTTACATGCGGTGTACAAGCAACATCTGAAGATGGAAAGTGTGAAGGACAAGATTGTAAATGAACTACATAAACCAGCAAGAAGAAGATTTCCAAGAAGAAGTACAATCATTAAAGGAATGAATGATCTTTATCAAGCTGATCTCATTGAAATGATACCGCACAGTAAATTAAACAAAGGATTTAAATATATTTTAACAATTATAGACTGTTTTACTAAAATAGCTGACGCTTTACCATTGAAGGATAAGACTGGTAAAAGTGTTACAAAAGCTATGGAAACCACAATACAAAGAAATAAATTTAAAATTAAACATCTACAGACCGATGATGGAAAAGAATATTTTAATAAAGACTTTGGAGCTTTGATGAAGAAATATCAAATAAATCATTATTCTACAAATTCTGAAGTTAAAGCTTCAATAATTGAAAGATTCAATAGAACATTAAAAGGTGCGATGTATAAACAATTTTCAAAACGAGGATCATACGTGTGGTATGACATATTACCACAACTTATAAAAGAGTATAACAACAAATATCATCGTACCATTGGAATGAAACCTATCCAGGTAAATAGTGCTAATGCCAAAATTGTATTACAACGCATTAAAAATAATACAACACCGAAATTGGAAAAATTGCAACCAAAGAAGTTCAAGGTCAACGATAAAGTTCGTATAAGCAAATACAAAGGTGTATTTAGTAAAAGATATCTACCAAATTGGACTAATGAAGTATTTACAATTTATAAAGTGCAACCAACTATACCTGAAACCTATTTATTAAAGGATAACAAGGGTGAATTACTTCAAGGTGGATTTTATGGACACGAATTGTTGAAATCAACAGTCGGTGATGTATATCTTTTCGAGAAGATTTTACAAAGGAAAAAGGATATGGTTAAAGTCCGGTGGTTAGGGTTTGATAAAAGTGAAGACTCTTGGATTCCTTCAAAAGACTTAGTATAGTTGTTTAATAGCTCATTGTGTGTTTAACCTTTATACAAGATGGAGATTGTACAACAAAAAGATCGATTTAATATCAATAACATTGATGAATTGACAGTTGACAATGATAAGTTAAATCATGGAAAACATGGTGAATTACTACCAAATACGATAAGATGTCTAATAACTGGTCCTTCAAATTGTGGAAAAACTAATGTTGTTTTTAACCTTATAACTAATCCTAAAGGATTGCGTTTTAACAATATATATATTTTTTTCAAAATCATTGCAACAACCAAAATATCAATTATTGAATAAAGTACTTGCAAGTGTACCTGAAGTCAATTTTTACAAGTTTAATGCCAGTGAAACAATTATGCAACCAAATGAAGCAAAACCATTTTCTATTTTTATATTTGACGATGTTTCTTGTGAAAATCATGACACAATAAGGAATTATTTTGCTATGGGAAGACATCATAATATTGGTAGCATTTACATTGGTCAAACATAAAGTAAAATTCCAAAACAACTCATAAGAGACAATGCAAATATGTTGATCATCTTCAAGCAAGATGAAACAAATTTAAAGCATATATATAATGATCATGTAAATGCGGATATGTCATTTGAAAAATTTAAAGAGATGTGTGGCAAAGCATGGAATGAGAAATATAGCTTTCTCGTTATTATGAAGGAAGAAGATATTAAAAATGGTAGATATCGTATTGGGTTGGATAAATTTGTATTTATGCGTTGAACTACCGATGCTACATCTAGTTACAAGTTGAACTTCACAGTGTAAACATGGTGAATCAAGAAAAACTATTGAAAGAAATAAAATCACTCAGTGATTCTATTAGGATGAAGAATCGTGCATTGAGGATGGGTTTAAGTGAAAGAGAAGAATTTCTAGAGACTACATTTAAACCTATTACGGAACCTTTAAAACAGATATCAGAAACTATTGGTAAACCTCGTTATGAAGGAGATGTTTTACTACCAGTTTCTAAACAAGAAGTACAAGCATTAAAAAAAGAAGAAGATGATGATTCATATACAAGTGCTAGTGAGCAAGAAGAAACAAAAGAAGAAGAACCGATTGTTGAAAAGGAAGAAGAACAGCCAATACCTGAAGCTGAACAATCTATTCCAAATTTAACTCAATTGAGTAGCGATATATTACAACATGGACCTCTTGGAAGAAAATATATAATGAAAATGCTACATGACAAGAAATCAAACCCGAATTTGAGTAGATCACACGTATACGGAGCAAGAATTGATGGGAATGAATTGAAGATTGGCAATTCAAAGCTTGAAATAACACAAGACGATTACATCATTATTGGTGAGCATAGATATAAAGGAACAAAAGGATTATATGAATTAATTTTTAAAAACATACCACTAAGATATTCATCCAAAGATTTAAGTGTTTTTAAGGAGATTCTCCAAAATACTAACGCTCATAAAAGAAACTACTTAAAGGATGCAATGATTAATCGTTCACGTGCAACAAAATATAACATCGTTATAAAAAGTTGTTTCCTCCACGAAAATTGCCAACATTACGTACTGCACCAGCGGTGAGACAACCGCTGAAAAGAAAATCTTTATCACTTATGGATTTATCACTTCTTGAACAACATGGTAAAAAGAGTAAAGGAGATACTTCAACATCTGGTAAAGGATTGATGAAAAATCTATACAATACGAATGTGATTTACTACAACGACATCAATAAATTGGTTGATAGAATGAAACTATTGCATGAAGCCATGGAAGCTGGTCATACAGGTTTAAATAATGAATGGGTAGCTCTGATTGACGAACTCAGGAATCGCGGCATAATTGTATAATTGTCCGCGGATATATAAGAGTTGCAGGCATATAATGTGTCAGTTCTAACATGAGCGTCGACAAGTTCGGACGATACTCCGCGTTAGGAGTGCAAGTTGGAGAAAACAGAAAAAGAAGTGGATTACCGCAAACACCCGAAGGTGACTATAACATAAATAATAAACGTTTAAAGTTTGTTAGAGATCCAGAAGAAGATGGAGATGCAACAAATTTAAAAACAGTGAAGGAGGAAACATCTACAAGTTTAAAGCTTGACAACAACCAATTGTATGATGCAAAATCTCACAGGGTTATTAATGTTGCAAAACCAGTCAACAATGGAGATGTTGTTAATAAAGGCTATTTGCTATCTGCGATGGATTATGCTTTACTGTTGCAAAAGACTAAAAGTGGAAAAATGTACAATGCTTTAAATTATAAAATAACTAATGTGGCAGATCCAACTGATGATACAGATACAATCAATAAGCGTTATTTGCACTCTGTAATACCAGAAAAGAAAAAGGATGGATTTTCTTTTTATAAATATACTATAAACAATATTGGATATCCTAAAGAAGAAAGTGATGGTGTTAATATAAAATATATTAAAGATAATTGTATTTTATATAATGATGCTGTTATTGATTGTCATGGAAAAGTGTTGTCCAATCTGAAAGATGGTTCAACTCCATCGGATGCTGCTACCGTGAGACAAATGAATGAAAGCTTGAAGAAAGGAACATCCGCTTTTGTCAAACAAAATCAGGTAGTGTCAAAGAAAGGTGATGAGTTTATGCAAGGAAGTAAAAAGTTTACCTTACTACAACTAAAAAATAACAAGTTGGATGGAAAAAAATAAAAGATTGTCAAATATAAGTTTAGGCACGGAAGAACATGATGCTGTTATTTTAACACAAGTGCCACAACTATCAGCTACTGGTGTTAACTTTATATGTGGAGGTAAACGATTAACCCATGTAAAATCTGGTAAAGATGATAATGATTGTGTTGTTGTGAAACAAACTATAGTTTTAGATAAAATAAATAACTTATATGATGGAAAAAATAGAAGAATATCTAACATATCAGCAGGAATAGCTCCGAATGATGTTGCTACTATTAATCAAGTTATAGCAACCTCTAATAACGATCCATCTGGTATACATGTAATGGTAAACGTATCACAAATCTTGATAATCCAACAGATTACAAAGATGCTACTAATGTAGAGTATGTAATGAATCTTGTAGGTAATGCAGTTGTTGATATGCATAATCATATAATTGGTAAATCAAATCACGATAAAATCGAAGGTGCTAAGAGAGAAAAATGGATTAAAGATACAATCATCGATATATATGGGTAAAGCTTGTGAATATTTAAGTATGGAATACACAAAAAAGGATTCATTATCATAAAGTATTTCATAGAGTGAAGACGTTGGTTACATAAAACAGCATAATGAAGACCGCATCGTTCAGTCATCGTCAGGACATTGGCAAGAGAGGACGTGGTATAACATCAGCTGCATTATCCCTGCTCAGACGGATTCCAGTTGGTGCTGTTGTAAATCGAGCAATAGACGCTTTACCATACGAATTACATCTGCCCGGAGGTTATCAATATTGTGGACCCGGAACTAAGTTGGCAAAACGTTTAGCAAGAGGAGATCCTGGAATTAATAAATTAGATCAAGCTTGCAAAGAACACGATATAGCATATTCAAAGTATAAAGATTCAACAAATAGATCAATAGCGGATAAAATTCTAGCGGAAAAAGCTTGGCAAAGAGTAAAATCAAGTGACGCAAGTATTGCAGAAAAAGCATCGGCTTGGGCAGTAACTACAGCCATGAAGACGAAAGCAAAGTTAGGTGGTGGAAAACGCCGCAGAGGAAGACCTGCAAAGAGAAACGCTCCTAAAAGAGGTGAAAATATTAAAAAAGGACGTCGTAGAACTCGTAAGGCAAGTGTAAAGAAGACTTCTGTTTGGAAAATGGTAAAAAACGGAGCAGGTTTATACCTAAGACCATACCGTGTGTACTAAATAAGAAGAATCAATTGATAATTCCAAATAAAGCCTTAACAAATCATCAGTTAAATGATTATGTAAAATGTTTGAAAATACCATTCTTTCGAGGAGTTTTTATGAAAGATGCATTACCAACTAAAATATGGAAAGATGAAACTGGAATAGTAAATTTGGATTCCACCTATGGTCCAGGCACTCATTGGGTATGCTATAAAAAGCTCGGACAAACCGTTTACTACTTTGACAGTTTTGGCAATCTACCACCGCCAAAAGAACTTCAACATTATTTTCGAAACTCCAAAAACATTTTTTACAATTACAAAAGAGAACAACCTAACAATACTGAAATATGTGGGCATTTATGTTTGGAGTTTCTAGCGAAAAGTGTCAGTCAGCTTTAAGATGTCATCGTATACAGTCTCATTGAGTGGAAATTCATCCACATTGAAAAGTACGCTGTTCCCAGCATTGCGTCTATCCAAGGAACGATTATGGGAAGCGGCATTACTTGGTTTGACTACCTACAACTCAATTCCCAATGTTACGGAAGGGAAGAACAATTTACTACATTATTATGAAACTAAGGATGCTGCAGGAAAATACTCAGAATTGAAAATAATTACATTTCCTACTGGAGCTTATGAAATCGATGATATAAACCAATTATTACAAAAACAACTCGGAGAAGACAATATCACCGTTAAAGGAAACAATAATACTTTAAAAGCAGAAATAACTTCGAAATATTATATTGATGTCAGCTTGGAACAGTCGATTGGCAGTTTACTTGGATTTACAGATACAAAAAAGAAAATCTTAACTCCTGGAACTACTCATTCAGGTGATTCAACTGTAACAATATTGAAAGTAAATAGTATCGATGTCACGTGCAACATTATACACGGATCGTATAGAGATGGAGTTAATCAACATATTTTACATACATTTTATCCAACAGTGGCTCCCGGTTTTAAAATTGTTGAGAAGCCACAAAACTTGATATACCTACCGTTAAACACCAGTTTCATTTCAGACATCGTACTGAACATATTGGATCAAGACGGTCATAGTGTTGACTTTAGAGGAGAAACAATTACTATACGGATACACATCAGAGCAGCAACATAAAAGTCAACATGGGATTATCATTTAAACCGCAACGGAAGAGTCGGGAGCTCAGTAGCTCCTCGACATTGGAAGAGTTAACATCGGAAAACATTCGTTTTCTACAGAAGATTGGATTGAAACTTAACAGCGATGGATATCCTGGATATATCTCAAGGACCAACGTTCGACGAAACACTATGGGAGAAGGAATATCACACGCACAACCCTTACACTTCATCAAAATTAAACAATAACGATGAAATAAGGATCCCCATTCAACAACAAGATATTTACACTTTACCGTGTGAAAGTTACTTGTACATCGAAGGACGGGTATTAAAATTGGATGGAAAAACTGCTTTAACAGTTCCTTTTATAAATAACCCGATGGCATATCTTTTTGATGAAATAAGATATGAAATATCAGGGGTGACGGTTGATTCAACAAAAAAGGTTGGTTTAACAACGACATTGAAAGGATTAACATCATTAACACCGCATGAGAAGAATTCAATAGTCACTGCCGGATGGGTTGCCCCCGATAAAGACACTATAACACCAGCTTCCAACGGTCCCTTTGATTTTCATGTACCTTTACGATTGCTTTTGGGATTCGCTGAAGATTACAAACGGGTAATAATAAATGTCAAACAAGAATTAGTATTACTCAGATCTTCAACTAATAAGGACTTGATACTTGCAGACCCTGCAACTACGGAAGATAAACTGGAATGGCAACTACAGTTGGATAAAGTTGTTTGGAGAGTACCTCATGTAAGATTGGCTGATGAACATAGAATCCTAATATTGAGAAAGTTGAAATCTGACCGTGATATTGTAATGCCATTCCGAAGTTGGGAATTTCATGAATACCCTACACTACCTCAGACAGAACGACAAACATGGACCGTCAAGACATCAACTTACTTGGAACGAGCAAGGTACATAATACTCGGTTTTCAAACTAAGCGAAAAGATGTTATCACTGCAAATGCTGGTCAATTTGATCACTGTAAAATAAAGAATTGTAAAGTTTTCCTAAACTCTCAATTCTTTCCCTATGACAATTTGAATGTCATGTTCAGCAAAAAACGTTTTTCCATTTTATACGATATGTATGCAAGATTTCAATCGTCATATTATGGAAAAACTAATACACCACTATTATCACCTGACCAGTATTATTCCAAGGCTCCAATAATTGTAATCGATTGTTCAAAACAAAATGAATCGGTAAAATCATCAAGTGTGGATATAAAAATTGAAATGGAATTTGAAGAACCAGTAGCAGATGGAACTTCAGCATACTGTCTAATTCTACATGATAAAATAGTTACTTACACACCGCTGACCGGAATTGTGAAGAATGTACTTTAAGAAGAATTGTACAACGACTGCAAATTTTTGAGGTTAGAATTATCTGCTTCAATTTTTGAGGTTAGAATTTCATTTGTGAAAGACAAGTTGAAAATAAACAATTATGTAATTGTATAAATTTCAAGGATTTTACGAAAAATATAAAAGCGAGAAAATAATTAGTGGAAACTTCATTCTATCTTCAACCGTCGTATGGGAAACATCATTCGCAAGATGAATTCTACTAACGGAGAAGAAAATACACCTCTAATGGATGATAATAGTTCAGATATAGAAAAACAAGTTGAACGAGAAATGGACGAGTTCCTAAAGTTTAACAAACATAAGAAGAGAGAAGAAGAAGAAGCTGAAAAAGAATAAAAAAGGAAGAAGGTTGAAGTTAACATTACAACCAATATTTTAACAGAAGTATTTCTTCGGATTATCTACCCAATTTCTTCATGCATGACAAAAAGTATATCAGTTGGAATTTTAAAATCAATGGATTATTTACCAATTGTTATTTTAAATCATGGAAACAAAATGGTTACTTTCAGTGAAACTACTTGGGAATCTCTCATAAAACATTTACATCTTTTGGAGTGCTATTTAAGTAACAACACATTTGGAAGAAGAACAAGATTAAGTTTATTGGAATCAAATATTGAAGTTGATATAGTAAAACATCGTGGAGGACAAATTGTTCGCTTCAGAGATTTAACTACACACAATGTTAAATTATATTTCACTAAAGAAGAATTTTACACTTTAAGTTGTACTACCGGTCCCGTCACCAGATATTTGAAACAACTAATATTTTCAAGTGCAATAATTAAAGACTATCTAATCGATACATTGGACAAACAACCTTTTGTTCCAATTTTATACGGTCCCGTGGATACTTCAATCTTTAATAGAATACCTCAAGAAGTTGAAATGTGGAGACAATTAAACAACTATCACACCAATTTTAATATCGATGAAGTGGCATAAGAAGTGAAAGAAGAAGAACAATCCTGTCTGTTATAAACGTCGGCTCATTCAATTTTTAAGTCAGTTGTTAATAAGACTTCATCATGAATAAACGGGTTTCGTTTTCTAATGCACCACACATAATGGAAGTTAAAAGAGGTATAATTGAATTTCAAGCTTTCCGAGGAAATGATGGTAATTTTATTATTAAAGAATTAGTAATCTTGGACATGAACACATCAGTAGTTTATCATTATTTGTTCAAACCTCCAGTACCATTTAATAGACTAACAACTAAAGCGAAAGTTACAAACAAATGGTTAAACAAACATTTTCACAACTTAAGATGGGATGAAGGTTTCATTAATTATAACATGATGCCGCACATTATGAATCATTATTGCAAAGAGTTTAAAATTATCTACACAAGAGGATTGGAAAAAGCAAATTGGATACAATCATTTACAAGCAACGAAGTGATTAATGCAATAATTGATAAAGATTTCCAATGCTACTTCAACGAACTTTGTATTTCATCAAAAAGTTTTAAACATCGAAGGTCGCAGTGCGCTTTAAAGAATGCCTACCGCTTGAATAGTTTCCTTCAAAAAAGTGGTGGGGGTAGTGTCGATTATAAAAGTGAGAGCGCTACCATGACGCAGCATGAGTATTACTCGAACCTCCGAAGAGACAACATCTCCAACGGACATTCTTATTTACAAGAAAATTTACAATAACATCAAGATGGCATCGCAGAACTTACTTCAAAATTTGGTCGATCAGTTCAACGCTCATTCTAAATCATCAATTCTACCTACGAAGAAATGTTCTGAACTAAAAGAAGAAAAACATTACATCATTCATACGATCAAAAAAATTGAAACTTCAGTAGGTGATGCTATTAATTGCACATTGAGCGAGGCACCGTATACAGTTGGTGACGAACCGAAGTTTCAAATCTTCCTACCTACACGTTTTGTACAACTTCTTCAAAATGAAGATCTTCGTGTAGTTCAACCCGGCGCACTCTATTTGGTTTCGCATGGACCAAGTGGAAATAACTCTACTGAACTTACAATTCATGTAACACCTACTATTGATTAGTTTGTACATAACATTGTAAATATTTGTTTGTAATTGTTTCTCAATAAATATGATATAAAACAAAAAAATAAAAAGCAACATATTGTAATGTCTTTGTACATTACAATATGTTGCTTTTTTAAAAATTCCACGGAATGACCTTGACCCAATTTTGTGTGATGATAAAAGCAGAAATCTACTTGTGAAGTTCATCAGTCTACGACTACCTTTCGTACCGTACACATCTCGCTCACTCTATTGCTTAATATAAAAAAACTAAATATGTCTCTCAAAGTCAAGTGTGCATCTTACGATACCAACACCATTACAACTTTTGAACAACTCGAAGATTTAACCAACGAAATGCGAGTTTTACTTACCGGTGGTTATCACTTAACTGTTGGTGTTAGTGCTACTAATACAAGGATGTTCACTAAAACAAAATATTGCGATGATGAAATATTTATTTCTACACAACCTACAACTTCTTCATCGCCTACTGGTCAACATAACATCAAGTTCCAAAAATATTACCAATGTTGAATAACTTTTGACAAACAAAACTACAACTAAAGAATCATGTGTTGAATGTGAGTTAATAAAAATAATGTGATACTTGAATAAATAATCATTTGCTTCTCAGCTCTCACCACGACAAGACCTATTTAAGAAAATGTACAGAATGATGATTCAACTTGATGGTAAAATCTATGGAAAAGATTACAACACTGTTGAACAAATGACTAAAGATATAGATGTATTAGCTAAAAAAGGATACCAAGCTAAATTAATTTTGAAATTTCCTGAAGTACATCCGCTATCAATAGAAGAACTAGTTGCTATGGCTAAAGCTGAGAAAGATAAAAAGTCTGAAGAAAACAAAGAGAAACAAACTTCTTAAGTATCAACATTCCTTACATTAGTATAGGTATAATTTTTTAAAACACCGTTTGGATGACCTTGAAATTACCCCCACCACTTTTCATAGTATATAAAACTCGCTATTCAACACTATACACTCTTATTCTTTCACTGGACTCCGCAGCATCAACATGGAAGAGCAAAAATACAAGTACAAACCTCGTTACTGTTGTGAACAACAGTGTACAGATTTAGGACCAATGATGGTGGATGGGTTAGCTTGTACTAAATGTGAATTCTTCGGATCTTGTTATTGCAAATGCAAAACAAAACAACTACCACCACCGGAATTGCGAACTTTCAAATTTTACAAATCAAGATATTTTCATACATGTTGTCCTCAAAGATGTTTCAAATTTCACCCTCTAGATCTTACTCATTGTCAACGCACCAAGTCTCATCAAGATGATTTTTGTACACATATGATAAAAAGATGTAAATACAGATCAGATTGGTATTCCGATCCTGTAGAACCATCAAATGTGTAATTTCAGTTTTACACTCTTTTTTAAAACTTCATTTGGATGACCTTGAGATTTCCCCCACCACTAGTTCTAATTTTTATATAATATTAAATCATTCCACTTCCAACACTCTAACTAACAACATGGAAAACAAATTTATCAAGTTTGAACATATAATAACTGACAGGGAGGAGATGGAAGAATTGTTTCAAAACTTACTTTCTATCATTGACGAATATCCTATAAGATGGTTCAGAATTGTAGTTCAATATTTAAATCCTGGTGAATTGTTTTCTTCATCAAGTGAAGAAGATGAAACAACTACTTCGGTTCAAATAATTGAATTAAAAGACGAAGAAGAAGAACTAAACATTTTATTCAATCATAAGCTCAAGGTTCCCCATATAAAAGCCCCCTCCCTAGACAGCCCCCCTCCCTAGACGCCTGCTCAAGGTCACCATTATATAAGCCCCCTCCCTATGCGCCGATCCTCATTCCATCACCGACTCTCCAACAATGAACAACTCTCCATTGGCCCGAATGAATTCTAGTTTTGAAATAAACTCTAAAGAAGAGTTACAAGACATTTTTAATATTTTACAAGAACTTGTAGATAATTTTACAACCATCAAAATGAATTTGGAAATAACATACGATTGTCCTATTTGTGATAAGGTTGAAAGTTTAGACGAAGACAGTTTACTAAATCTAACTCCTGCACCATCTCACACTACTGATGGTAATAATGAAGAGCAACGTCTTTCCCCCACCACTTCTTTGTAATTCATCCTTCCCCCCACCACTTCTTTATTTAACTAACATTTCTCCCTTTTACTTCTCATTCCGTCTTCGACTTCTGAACTATCAACATCACTTGTTTTAAAATTTCAAACACTAACACAATCATGATGGATATGATGGATGAAGTTCCCTTCGTAACTAGAATGGAAGAGGATAAATTGAAATTAGAAATTAAACGATTGGAAATGGAACAGGAAAACCAACTCGAAATGTTACATTTGTTCAAGCTTTTCAAATACATCATCTGGGGACTCTGCATTTACCTTCTCATCGTCGTCGGTGTTTGCATTTACAACTCTGTAATTCATCACAAAAGTTCAACTTGTTTAAACTCTGCTGTTGCACATTAATTGTATGTTCACTAATAAAATTCAAAAGTTACTTCAACCTATCCTACTATCACCAACTAGTTCAACTTAGAACTATTTCTGGTGGTAGTTGGGTAGGCTTTTTTAAAACTTACTCTGGATGACCTTGACATACTTTCCAGATCCCATTTATAAATTTGAATTTCAGTTTTAAACTAACTTTTAATTTTGTTCAACTATTAAGAGTTTTGTTAACACCATCAAATTTCAGTTTTCAACTAACTTTTAATTTATGTGCACTTTTAGTTCAACCCTAGTTACTTTATTCGCAAATTCAATTCAACCGACCGCCAACGCTATCGCCATCTCCACCCCAATATTTCAACATCTCTGCCCCCAACACCTGCCCGAACATCTGCCCGTAGGGGCAGCTGCCCGGACATCTGTTCGGTTTTAAAAATATAAAAGAAAGGTAAAGGAGTGGGGGTGGCGCATGCTCACCAATGCAAAACTAAGGTTTGAGGTTAGAATTATCCATGGCGGCCGCCATGTTTAGTTCAGTTTCACCACATAGAGTCGGCAACCGGTTATTGATCTAAAGGAGTGGGGGAAGGGGTGGTGGGGGAAGGTTGCCATTTTATAAGCCCTCTCCCTAGGCGGCGCTTCTCATTCGATCGCCAACTTTCAAACGATAAACACCTCTCCCATGGCACGAATCAATTATCCCGCTATCACCAACTACTTCAACTTAAAACTATTTCTGGTGATAGTTGGATAGAATTTTTAAAAACTTACTCTGGATGACCTTGACATATTTTCCACATCCCAGTTATAAGTTTGAATTTCAATTTTGAACTAACTCTTAATTTTTCTTCAACTGTTAGAGTTTCGTTAACACCCACGAATTTCAATTTTAAACTAACTTTTAATTTTATGCGCAAATTCACTTCACCCTAACGCCAACACTATCGCCATCTCCACCCCAACCTATATGGCATAACATATAACTACAGCATCTCATATATACCCTCTAACCCCCACCGGAAGCTATGTGACATGGCAGCTGGCGCCAGCTGCCACGTCACGTGGCTCGGGGGGCACGTGGCCGATTTTAAAAGTGGCCAAATCCCACTACTATTATAACATCGATTACAATGGCTCTTGCATGGCGTACATGGCCCTATTTAAATTTGGGTATGAAAAATATATTTGATGAAAATTCTATTCACATTATTTTAAATAGTCAATGTTCATAAATTAGTACTGTATTGCAATCGTGTGCCTTATACATGTTGAAGCAATGAAACTGCCCGAATAAAAAAATCGCCAATAATTAGTTTACAAACCAGTCATGGTGGTTTTGACATAAATATTAAGTACACTAATAGAAATTTATGCTTTACTATAAAATCAACATGTTTTCATGTGGTGTAGTTAAGGTATTTTTGTGTGTTTTACATAGAAACCCTTCGACGTCTGCTCAGCAGATTTTACAGCTAATGAATTCTTTGTCTAGGGCCAAGTCCTCTATGAAAATATTGTCAGAACAAAAGAAGATCTAAATGAGCGAATTAGGTATGTAACAAAAATTATTATCTATTAGATGGTATTGAACATTACGGACTCTCTTCCGAAAATGTGTGTAAAACCAATGACAGTACCCAAATCACACTTTTAGCTCTTTGCTCTTTCCTTCAGGTCTTCTTTTGTTCCTGAGTATCGTCCTGTAAGACTCTGCATTTTATGCAACCCCTTAATAAAAGTCAGGAGCCATTAATTTTAGTAAGAGGGTGGCGAAGCAATATCTCTATTTACTACGATGTAAAAGAACAAAAAGTACCCTAATGGCACAACGTAAAATACATTAATGTCCATTCATTTACTTTAAATAAATTTTATAAAAACCTTGCTCTTTAAAAAAATTGATTATTGGTAATTTTTATTGCCTCGCCCTATTCATTAAAATAACACAAAAATACATAAAATAATCATATGAATTACAGTATAAAATAATAAAATAATTTTTAACTACTTCATCAGAGTTAAATGCAAAATAATCGGTTCCACTATGTAAATTGTCGATTGGACAATTCACTCGACGATTTAAACACCAAAAAGAGCGTTATCTACCAACAAAACTCGTGTTCGCTTAACCAAAGTGCACTTTAGCCTTCGTCCGCGTTGAAGCGAGTCCACTACATTTATCAGTTGTGGCCAAACTTGACCCTTTCTCCCTGATTGCTAGCCACAATGGGGTCCACTGGCAACACGAAAATTAACCATTCTCTCAACTCAAGTACATATAAATGATCAATCAGGAATGTATATAAATAAAAATATTATTATACGTTTATTTTTGACGTAAGAATGTTATATTTAAAATTAAAAATTATACTAAATATAAATTTAATGAATAATAATTTTAAAACTGGCTGATCTAGTACGTAATGATGCAAGAATTTGAATTGGCGTACGATGGAAACGTGGGAGACAAAATTGCTATTGTTCCTGACTTCAAAAATCCTAATTCTATTTCATTTAACACTTTTTCATTTTTTCAAGAATGATCTCTCATCTTTATGTTATTTAAACAAATGTTGCATATTTTGTACAACTTTTATATTTCATGTAAGCACATAACATAAGTACATTTTTAATTTTGACATGTATAATTGCATAATTACAAATCATCTGGCAAATAATAATGGATAATTTTATTTCTGTATTTAGCTAAGCAGTATTAACTTAAATCAATCTTAGATAAATAATTGTGTACATCTCTACGAGCTAAAGATAATATTTATCGTTAGAGTCAGTAGTTGAGTACGTTCAAAAACAAGTTTGTAAAGTGAAGAGGTCAGCGGTTAAACGATCACAATGAATGTGTCAATCATGCACACAGTCAACGCAACATCGATATTGACGGGTTTACAAACATCTAACACGTTTTGTTATAAATTCCCTTTCAAACGTACGGTAACCTAAAATATGAAGAGGTAAATATTTTAATTTCTATGAACTTCATTACACTTACAGAATAATAAATGACCTATAATATATTTTCAATAGTTCTGTAACATTATGGTCAAAAAATTAATTGCTACATCATGACACTAGACACTAATCCTGGAGGGATTTTGTGTTGAAAAAAGTATCATCAAATTGCAGTCTAGAAAAATCTAATGTAGTATGGTATGGATATTTTCTTGAATGCATGGCCATGTTGCAGCTCTTACAATAAATTTGTTTTTGAATTAATTTTGAAATTGAGGTCATAAACCTATCAAACAACCAATAAAACTTAAATAAAGCCAGAAAACTGTCACTTTAACAAATAGCACAGTGCTTCCCATTTGTAAAGACAAATTATTCAAACTTTAAAAGATTGTTTTTTGTACATTTTTATTTTTGTAAACGTAATTTTTTGGCTTTCAATACAACTGATATTACAAATTCCAATTTAAAAAATATATATTTGTTATATATAAGCATAAGTTACAATATTAACATCGGATATTAGAATATTAATAGTTAGAACCCTAACAGTGAATTCCCAAAACGTAACATATTTTAAATTAAATTAATAAATACACAACATCAAGATATTTAAAATTGTTTATTCTACATCATACATAAACTTGTTGTATAATATTTAAATAATATGTTGTTTATATCCACTAAACCTTTTAGATCTACTTTAACAATAATATTGACTACTAATAAATAAATAATAAAAATATTTAGTTAATAAATATTTAATACTTCTTTTAGATATAAAGGCAGTAGACCAGTTTCAATGTACGTGTAATATGAACTATACATAAGCATTAACTACAAAATAAAATGATTATTTTAAAATTAATTTTAAGTTTGAGATATTGTTATTTTCTGTTCAAATTATTGTAAGGTGTATATGAAGATTTCTATTCGTTTTCAAAATAGAAAGATTTAAGGCACTAAAAAGGCATATTGCTAAATTTAGTAAAAACTTACATATGGTATTAAGACGTAAAAAATTATGTTTTGCAAACATCAATAGAAAATTAAGATTATATATTTCATATTCTTCTGACAAAAAAATTGTACTATTCAATTTTAGAGTAGTATGAGTTCTGTCCATGTAAAAGTCGGTAATTTCAAATTAATAGCATTATATCAAACAATGTTCTCCATCAGAGGCAATGAAAAATTTTAATACATTTGATACCATTTTTGTACACTCAATTAAATTACATCAATACTTGAGGCAGTGTGAATTGCAACTAACACAGTCGTTTCAACATTTAAGATTGCTTTGTTTTTCAAAAAGTCTATGGATACTGCACATACTCTGTCATTTAAGAGTCCATAAAACTATTTTAGATTTCCTGATGCTTATTTTTACAGCCGTACCTAAGGGCCATTCGAATAAATACATTTATACATGCTGAAATTACTCTTACAATAAACATAGATTTAAACTGAAGTTCAGGTTTAAACTAAAATGGTGTAAGTGTTCCTAAAAGTTTAAATTAAAATTGTTTACTATTTTTAACATAGAACAGGAACATTGCCATCCATACACGATGGTTGTAGGTAATCGGTTCAACAAAAATTAAAGTAAAAAATCATTTTCTTACTAAAAATTCACAAAGAAAGTTAGTTTTGCGGCTATTATCAACATATAACCATGAAAGTTTTAGATGACCGCAATATGTTGAGAAAAGTCATCGGACAACGTTACGTTCCAAAGAAGAGGTCCGTTAAACCGTTAAAGAATCAGAGGAGGAAAGGAGACAAATGAAGTTAAGTGCAATTTGTCGCTGTCTGACGAATCCACGTCCATTACTCACCTTATTGGTCAAAGGGCCGGATATGGACCCTCATCAAACTGAGGACTACAGATACACAAGTCCCATTACAGTGGTTGCAGGTTTAGTTAGTACGTGGGTTAACTTGGCACCCAAATTAACACGAACGTCAAGAAGACTCAGAAATCGAACGACGAGAAGACTCAGTTAGTTACCTTTTTTATTTACTTACTCTAATATTGAGTTTAAGAATGTTTCTAAACATGTCTTAATGGTACTAAGGTTAATGAGATTTTACAAACAAAAATCGGATGTCCTAAGTCAAAAACTTAGATTCATTAAAACGATTTTAATGCGATTTTCTACAATATACTTTATTTGTTTCGGTATACTTTGTTTTGTAGCAGCTTTCCCAGTGGGAAAAGAAGGTGTAATTTTAATAAATTATCTTATATATTATTTTCCTTTGATTAAACTTATAAATTGGTAAAAAAATATTTAAAAATTATTTTACGGTACACAATTGTTTTAATGTATATACTTTTAAGCCATTTAAAAATAATCGTTACTTGTAAAATACCACGTTGTAGTAATTTTGTAGAGTTTAATTTTGCGTCTTAAATAGTGTCACTCTTGGTAACGTATACATGTAAAGACTAATTACATACTTATAAATAACAAAGTAGAAGAGAGGTTAATAATTTGGAAGGTACGAGGCTAGAAAGTAGAGGTTAGCCAATGAGTCGATGTTAGCTTCTTAATCAAATGTTTCACCTTTGTATTGTTTGAATTGAGTTGTGATAGAGCGCCACAGGAGAAAGTAATGACGTTACTATTTGTAGAAAGCATGGGACCTCTCAATGATTCTACATTTATTTTCATTTGTGCCATTAACTATAGTACCTTTAGTTTTGTTTTATAGGGGACTCGAGTTTAACCTGTCTAATATACGTGAAATACAACTATATGCATTATATATTTGTATTTCATTATATGGAATCAACATTAAAATACATTCAATGGTTTTCAAAGAATAAAGCAAATTAAAATTTAATATTCTCCCCACTCTTCATAATTGTACTATACAGTATAGTTTATCCATTGGAATAATATTAATTCGGAATTTATTCTGATTGTGTTCAAGCAAATAAATGTATAAGTATATTAAAATGCTGAAATAGTATATTTTGTCGCTAGTCCTGAAAGTAGTCGTTACTGGTCGATCAGTTACTTGAATTCGATCGAGCATCGGCATACCACTTTCGGACGAGTCACGAACAGTACTTTTCATCGTACCACCTTTAATAAATATTCAGTTTGGATAAAAGTTAATAAATTTTGACCTATTTGTCCCCTTTTACTGTGTTATTTGTTTGTCTTGTTTTGATATGTTTTCATCTGTTAGTACAAATGAAAACTAATTAAATTATTTAGCAGTCCCAAAAACGATTATTTTACGGCCTAGTCCCGAAAACTACTAGTTTCATGACTGTTCATCAAACCCTGTTTTTCCAACCAACCGTTTACTTCATGTTACATATTTATATTAGGACTTTTACGACACTGGTTACTACTGGAACTTCAATCAAGCATAAAGCAAATTGGAATTTAATAGTTTCCTCACTCTTCATAATTGTACATGTTATATGGTTTCACAATGTAATTTCAATGCCATAACGATAACACTATTAATGTAACCTTGGTTACCCTATGATTTTAAATTGAAATTGATGAATAACAATATTTTAATTTCTAAACTAATTCGGGTTAAAATCATTTTAATTTAATTCGGCTGTAGATGTCATTTGTTAGAAAGAAATTAGAAAAAGCTATTACTTTTGAAAGTCGCGGTGGGAGGAATAAGCGGAGAGGATCCATTAGAAGCTTGCGACTACAGCCACAAATGAGGAGGAAAGAAACAGGTCTAGGCGTGGTGAGGTAAACTGTAACGGGACGTGGTCAAGTGAGTTTTAGATTTAAGTTTCCAGAACAACTGAATCTGAGAAATTTAAGAATCTAAGAACTTAATCTAATTTAGAACTTAATCTAAGAAATCTAAGAATTTTTACGAAAACTTGATTATGTGATATATTTTTGTTTCTCTTCACTATCATACTATCTTCTAGCCGAAGGCAAGTAAGCTTAATAGAGATATTTTGGAACATACGGTAAAACCTACGTTAAACGCTAAACGCTAATTTTATATTAGTGAATTTAAAGGTAATTCGCTGTGCAGGGTGGTGAAAACGGATAAATAATGTAAAATGTTTACCATTGTCCACTTTTCATTAAGTTTTTCATAACTTCAAACAGTAAAAGTGAGCAATTTCAACATAAATAAAATAGCGTTAAGCGTTTATCGTATTCATTTACGATATGTGCAAAAACTTTCTAATAAGTTTCAAATATAGTATATTTCGTCACTAGTCCGTAAAGTGGTCGTTATCGGTGCAAGATAGAGTTTCAAGTAAGAGGCGAAGCCGAGTACTTGAATTCGATCGAGCACCGATATACCACTTTCGGACGAGTTACGAACAGTACTTTTCATCATACCACCTTTAATAAATATACAGTTTGGATAAAAATTAATAAATCTAAATTATATACTCCCGCATGTGTAACTGACTGACTCACTCATCGGGGTATCAGAAATTCGTGAAGTGTCGGTAAGGCAGATTAAGGGGTAAAGCAGTACAGCCGTGGTACAGTAGATCACATACTGTAGTTAAATTTGTTCAATAATATAAGTACGAGAACTAAACCTGTACACGGCTGTACTGCATTACCCCTTAGTCTAAGTTGTGTAATCATTTAAACATCATCCCAATGGTTATAGATTTAAGAGAGGGACCATGGTCAATGAAATGTGCGCTTATTAACAAGACTTGTAACAAGATCTTTCACTTCTTATTATATTAGGGTGCGAAATTCAGCTTGCACTTTAAAATGGAATTGAGTGAAGGATCTGCCTATGGCCAATTTTCTTCCATTTGGCTAGCAATGTTGTGACATTTTTAATATTGACGTTTACTTCAAATTCTACACGTTCCAATTAATCCTTACATTAATTATTTCAAATTTTACCCCCTCAAATAATATAGGTTGATATATTTATAGGAATAAAATTAATTTGTATCGTTTCTTGTTTAGCTCTCCCAAGGCAAACTTATCGAAAGCACATTAAATTACTGAAATTTAGGTTATTTTGAAAACAAAAAACTCGACATATTGCTGTATCTTTCCTCCCTTAATCGCCAAGATATACTTGTGTAATGTCATGTAGGAGTTATATAGTTTTTTTTCTTTTTTAGATTTATCAACCACGTAGTCCTTCACTAAATGTAAAATTATTTTATTTCTCCTGCTCTAGTGGCAGAAACGGTTGGGCCTTTAAACCTTTAAAGTAGATTTGAAACATCTTTGAGGACAACATGTATGAAAATATCTTGATTTGTAAAATTTGAAAGTTCGCAATTCCGGTGGTGGTAGTTGTTTTGTTTTGCATTTGCAATAACAAGATCCGAAGAATTCACATTTAGTACAAGCTAACCCATCCACCATCATTGGTCCTAAATCTGTACACTGTTGTTCACAACAGTAACGAGGTTTGTACTTGTATTTTTGCTCTTCCATGTTGATGCTGCGGAGTCCAGTGAAAGAATAAGAGTGTATAGTGTTGAATAGCGAGTTTTATGTACTATGAAAAGTGGTGGGGGTAATTTCAAGGTCATCCAAATGGAGTTTAAAAAAATTATACCTTACTAATGTAAGGAATGTTGATACTTAAGAAGTTTGTTTCTCTTTGTTTTCTTCAGACTTTTTATCTTTCTCAGCTTTAGCCATAGCAACTAGTTCTTCTATTGATAGCGGATGTACTTCAGGAAATTTTAAAATTAATTTGGCTTGGTATCCTTCTTTAGCTAATACATCTATATCTTTAGTCATTTGTTCAACAGTGTTGTAATCTTTTCCATAGATTTTTCCTTCAAGTTGAATCATCATTCTGTACAACATTTTCTTAAATAGGTCTTGTCGTGGTGAGAGCTGAGAAGCAAATGATTATTTATTCAAGTTTCACATCCTTTTTATTAACTCACATTCAACACGTGATACTTTAGTTGTAGTTTTGTTTGTCAAAAGTTATTCAACATTGGTAATATTTTTGGAACTTGATGTTATGTTGACCAGTAGGCGATGAAGAAGTTGTAGGTTGTGTAGAAATAAATATTTCATCATCGCAATATTTTGTTTTAGTGAACATCCTTGTATTAGTAGCACTAACATCAACAGTTAAGTGATAACCACCGGTAAGTAAAACTCGCATTTCGTTGGTTAAATCTTCGAGTTGTTCAAAAGTTGTAATGGTGTTGGTATCGTAAGATGCACACTTGACTTTGAGAGACATATTTAGTTTTTTATATTAAGCAATAGAGTGAGCGAGATGTGTACGGTACGAAAGGTAGTCGTAGACTGATGAACTTCACAAGTAGATTTCTGCTTTTATCATCACACAAAATTGGGTCAAGGTCATTCCGTGGAATTTTTAAAAAAGCAACATATTGTAATGTACAAAGACATTACAATATGTTGCTTTTTATTTTTTTGTTTTATATCATATTTATTGAGAAACAATTACAAACAAATATTTACAATATTATGTACAAACTAATCAATAGTAGGTGTTACATGAATTGTAAGTTCAGTAGAGTTATTTCCACTTGGTCCGTGCGAAACCAAATAGAGTGCGCCGGGTTGAACTACACGAAGATCTTCATTTTGAAGAAGTTGTACAAAACGTGTAGGTAGGAAGATTTGAAACTTCGGTTCGTCACCAACTGTATACGGTGCCTCGCTCAATGTGCAATTAATAGCATCACCTACTGAAGTTTCCATTTTCTTGATCGTATGAATGATGTAATGTTTTTCTTCTTTTAGTTCAGAACATTTCTTCGTAGGTAGAATTGATGATTTAGAATGAGCGTTGAACTGATCGACCAAATTTTGAAGTAAGTTCTGCGATGCCATCTTGATGTTATTGTTAATTTTCTTGTAAATAAGAATGTCCGTTGGAGATGTTGTCTCTTCGGAGGTTCGAGTAATACTCATGCTGCGTCATGGTAGCGCTCTCACTTTTATAATCGACACTACCCCCACCACTTTTTTGAAGGAAACTATTCAAGCGGTAGGCATTCTTTAAAGCGCACTGCGACCTTCGATGTTTAAAACTTTTTGATGAAATACAAAGTTCGTTGAAGTAGCATTGGAAATCTTTATCAATTATTGCATTAATCACTTCGTTGCTTGTAAATGATTGTATCCAATTTGCTTTTTCCAATCCTCTTGTGTAGATAATTTTAAACTCTTTGCAATAATGATTCATAATGTGCGGCATCATGTTATAATTAATGAAACCTTCATCCCATCTTAAGTTGTGAAAATGTTTGTTCAACCATTTGTTTGTAACTTTCGCTTTAGTTGTTAGTCTATTAAATGGTACTGGAGGTTTGAACAAATAATGATAAACTACTGATGTGTTCATGTCCAAGATTACTAATTCTTTAATAATAAAATTACCATCATTTCCTCGGAAAGCTTGAAATTCAATTATACCTCTTTTAACTTCCATTATGTGTGGTGCATTAGAAAACGAAACCCGTTTATTCATGATGAAGTCTTATTAACAACTGACTTAAAAATTGAATGAGCCGACGTTTATAACAGACAGGATTGTTCTTCTTCTTTCACTTCTTGTGCCACTTCATCGATATTAAAATTGGTGTGATAGTTGTTTAATTGTCTCCACATTTCAACTTCTTGAGGTATTCTATTAAAGATTGAAGTATCCACGGGACCGTATAAAATTGGAACAAAAGGTTGTTTGTCCAATGTATCGATTAGATAGTCTTTAATTATTGCACTTGAAAATATTAGTTGTTTCAAATATCTGGTGACGGGACCGGTAGTACAGCTTAAAGTGTAAAATTCTTCTTTAGTAAAATATAATTTAACATTGTGGGTAGTTAAATCTCTGAAGCGAACAATTTGTCCTCCACGATGTTTTACTATATCAACTTCAATTTTTGATTCCAATAAACTTAATTTTGTTCTTCTTCCAAATGTGTTGTTACTTAAATAGCACTCCAAAAGATGTAAATGTTTCATGAGAGATTCCCAAGTAGTTTCACTGAAAGTAACCATTTTGTTTCCATGATTTAAAATAACAATTGGTGAATAATCCATTGATTTTAAAATTCCAACTGATATACTTTTTGTCATGCATGAAGAAATTGGGTAGATAATCCGAAGAAATACTTCTGTTAAAATATTGGTTGTAATGTTAACTTCAACCTTCTTCCTTTTTACTTCTTTTTCAGCTTCTTCTTCTTCTCTCTTCTTATGTTTGTTAAACTTTAGGAACTCGTCCATTTCTCGTTCAACTTGTTTTTCTATATCTGAACTATTATCATCCATTAGAGGTGTATTTTCTTCTCCGTTAGTAGAATTCATCTTGCGAATGATGTTTCCCATACGACGGTTGAAGATAGAATGAAGTTTCCACTAATTATTTTCTCGCTTTTATATTTTTCGTAAAATCCTTGAAATTTATACAATTACATAATTGTTTGTTTTCAACTTGTCTTTCACAAATGAAATTCTAACCTCAAAAATTGAAGCAGATAATTCTAACCTCAAAAATTTGCAGTCGTTGTACAATTCTTCTTAAAGTACATTCTTCACAATTCCGGTCAGTGGTGTGTAAGTAACTATTTTATCATGTAGAATTAGACAGTATGCCGAAGTTCCATCCGCTACTGGTTCTTCAAATTCCATTTCAATTTTTATATCCACACTTGATGATTTTACCGATTCATTTTGTTTAGAACAATCGATTACAATTATTGGAGCCTTGGAATAATACTGGTCAGGTGATAATAGTGGTGTATTAGTTTTTCCATAATATGACGATTGAAATCTTGCATACATATCGTATAAAATGGAAAAACGTTTTTTGCTGAACATGACATTCAAATTGTCATAGGGAAAGAATTGAGAGTTTAGGAAAACTTTACAATTCTTTATTTTACAGTGATCAAATTGACCAGCATTTGCAGTGATAACATCTTTTCGCTTAGTTTGAAAACCGAGTATTATGTACCTTGCTCGTTCCAAGTAAGTTGATGTCTTGACGGTCCATGTTTGTCGTTCTGTCTGAGGTAGTGTAGGGTATTCATGAAATTCCCAACTTCGGAATGGCATCACAATATCACGGTCAGATTTCAACTTTCTCAATAATAGGATTCTATGTTCATCAGCCAATCTTACATGAGGTACACTCCAAACAACTTTATCCAACTGTAGTTGCCATTCCAGTTTATCTTCCGTAGTTGCAGGGTCTGCAAGTATCAAGTCCTTATTAGTTGAAGATCTGAGTAATACTAATTCTTGTTTGACATTTATTATTACCCGTTTGTAATCTTCAGCGAATCCCAAAAGCAATCGTAAAGGTACATGAAAATCAAAGTGACCGTTGGAAGCTGGTGTTATAGTGTCTTTATCGGGGGCAACCCATCCGGCAGTGACTATTGAATTCTTCTCATGCGGTGTTAATGATGTTAATCCTTTCAATGTCGTTGTTAAACCAACCTTTTTTGTTGAATCAACCGTCACCCCTGATATTTCATATCTTATTTCATCAAAAAGATATGCCATCGGGTTATTTATAAAAGGAACTGTTGAGGCAGTTTTTCCATCCAATTTTAATACCCGTCCTTCGATGTACAAGTAACTTTCACACGGTAAAGTGTAAATATCTTGTTGTTGAATGGGGATCCTTATTTCATCGTTATTGTTTAATTTTGATGAAGTGTAAGGGTTGTGCGTGTGATATTCCTTCTCCCATAGTGTTTCGTCGAACGTTGGTCCTTGAGATATATCCAGGATATCCATCGCTGTTAAGTTTCAATCCAATCTTCTGTAGAAAACGAATGTTTTCCGATGTTAACTCTTCCAATGTCGAGGAGCTACTGAGCTCCCGACTCTTCCGCTGTGGTTTAAATGATAATCCCATGTTGACTTTTATGTTGCTGCTCTGATGTGTATCCGTATAGTAATTGTTTCTCCTCTAAAGTCAACACTATGACCGTCTTGATCCAATATGTTCAGTACGATGTCTGAAATGAAACTGGTGTTTAACGGTAGGTATATCAAGTTTTGTGGCTTCTCAACAATTTTAAAACCGGGAGCCACTGTTGGATAAAATGTATGTAAAATATGTTGATTAACTCCATCTCTATACGATCCGTGTATAATGTTGCACGTGACATCAATACTATTTACTTTCAATATTGTTACAGTTGAATCACCTGAATGAGTAGTTCCAGGAGTTAAGATTTTCTTTTTTGTATCTGTAAATCCAAGTAAACTGCCAATCGACTGTTCCAAGCTGACATCAATATAATATTTCGAAGTTATTTCTGCTTTTAAAGTATTATTGTTTCCTTTAACGGTGATATTGTCTTCCCCGAGTTGTTTCTGTAATAATTGGTTTATATCATCGATTTCATAAGCTCCAGTAGGAAATGTAATTATTTTCAATTCTGAGTATTTTCCTGCAGCATCCTTAGTTTCATAATAATGTAGTAAATTGTTCTTCCCTTCCGTAACATTGGGAATTGAGTTGTAGGTAGTCAAATCAAGTAATGCCGCTTCCCATAATCGTTCCTTGGATAGACGCAATGCTGGGAACAGCGTACTTTTCAATGTGGATGAATTTCCACTCAATGACACTGTATACGATGACATCTTAAAGCTGACTGACACTTTTCGCTAGAAACTCCAAACATAAATGTCCACATATTTCAGTATTGTTAGGTTGTTCTCTTTTGTAATTGTAAAAAATGTTTTTGGAGTTTCGAAAATAATGTTGAAGTTCTTTTGGCGGTGGTAGATTGCCAAAACTGTCAAAGTAGTAAACGGTTTGTCCGAGCTTTTTATAGCATACCCAATGAGTGCCTGGACCATAGGTGGAATCCAAATTTACTATTCCAGTTTCATTTTTCCATATTTTAGTTGGTAATGCATCTTTCATAAAAACTCCTCGAAAGAATGGTATTTTCAAACATTTTACATAATCATTTAACTGATGATTTGTTAAGGCTTTATTTGGAATTATCAATTTGATTCTTCTTATTTAGTACACACGGTATGGTCTTAGGTATAAACCTGCTCCGTTTTTTACCATTTACCAAACAGAAGTCTTCTTTACACTTGCCTTATGACTTCTACGACGTCCTTTTTTAAAGTTTCCACCTCTTTTGGGAGCGCCTCTCTTTGCAGGTCTTCCTCTGCGACGTCTTCCACCACCTAACTTTGCTTTTGTCTTCATGGCTGTAGTTACTGCCCAAGCCGATGCTTTTTCTGCAATACTTGCGTCACTTGATTTTACTCTTTGCCAAGCTTTTTCCGCTAGAATTTTATCTGCTATTAATCTATTTGTTGAATCTTTATACTTTGAATATGCTATATCGTGTTCTTTGCAAGCTTGATCTAATTTATTAATTCCAGGATCTCCTCTTGCTAAACGTTTTGCCAACTTAGTTCCAGGTCCACAATATTGATAACCTCCAGGAATATGTAATTCGTATGGTAGAGCGTCTATCGCTCGATTTACAATAGCACCAACAGGTATCCGTTTAAGCAGGGATAACGCAGCTGAAGTTATACCACGTCCTCTCTTGTTGCTGTCTTGATGATGACTGAGTGATACAGCCTTCATTATGTAGTCTTATATAAACTGTTGTGTTTACTCCACAAGATACTTTACATAAATGAATAACTTATGTATAATTTTATATATTTAAACACTTAGTTATTCAAATTAATGATATACTGATTTATAATTCTATTTTTAATCCAAGCTTCCCGTTCATCGGGTTGAATTATCACATGACTCGTTGTACTAGCTATATGATTATGGGTATCAATAACTAAATTGCCCACTATTCTTATTAAACAATCTAAATTTACAGCATCTTTTGGATGTTGAGGATCATGTAATTGCATAATACGTTTATCATTACATGTGTAAGCTGTTGAATCACTTTTTGATGTTTTTATGACTTGTCCAATAGTAGCAGCATCATTTGAATCTTCACCTGGTAAAATATTAATTATTTTCTTCATCTTTGCATCATATTGGGTCCCAAAGTGTTTATCCCAACTTATTGTTTGTTTCATTGTAACACAATCATTTTCTTCGTAACCAGGATAAATATCTTTTATTCTTCTATTACGACCATTGTATGTACCTAATGCACCACCACTTGCAATTAATGTTTGTACCATTAGAGGTACATCTGAATCTTTTATACCAAATCTTCCATTTTTTATTGTTTTATGTCCTGCATCCCATTCATCATTATTTCCTTGCATTAAATTAAACTTTTCATTTCCATGTATAAATTTATCTCCCCGCTTTAAAACGGCATCTTCATGTTTTACAAAATTGGATGTTTCCTTTTTTAATTCTTTAGATAATTGTTCCATAGTAACAGCATCTTTTGGTTGAGAACCAAACTTTATATTTGTCAATGTTTTACCATGACAATCGATTTCATTAACATCTTGTAAAATACAGTTGTCCTTGATGTAATTTAGGTTTACAGCATCACCGTCTTCCTTTGGGTATCCAATGTCATTTATAATAAATTTATAAAAAGAATATCCATGTTTAGTTTTTTCCGGTATTATAGAATGTAAATATTCTTTATTAACTGAATCTTTATCATTTTTGGGATTTCCCACGTTGGTTATTCTATAATTTCCAGCATCATATGTTTGTCCATCTTTTAAGTTGTTACCCCATTGCAATTTTAAAGTATTTGAAAGTTCAGATGATAAGTACTCTTTAGTAATTGCATCAGAACCTTCAGTTGTTTTAGCAACATTAATTAATCTATGTGATTTAACATCATAAGTATTCTTATGTAATTTCAATGATGTTGAAGTAGCTTCTTTTACTGTCTTTAAATTTGCTCCATCAGTATCTTCTTCTGGATCTTTAACTAATTTTAAACGTTTATTACTTATGTTATAGTCACCTTCAGGTGTTTGCGGTAATCCGCTTCTTTTTCTGTCTTCTCCAACTTGCACTCCTAATGCGGAGTAGCGTCCGAACTTGTCGACGCTCATGTTAGAACTGACACATTATATGCCTGCAACTCTTATATATCCGCGGGAAATTATACAATTATGCCGCGATTCCTGAGTTCGTCAATCAGAGCTACCCATTCATTATTTAAACCTGTATGACCAGCTTCCATGGCTTCATGCAATAGTCTCATTCTATCAACCAATTTATTGATATCGTTGTAGTAAATCACATTCGTATTGTATAGATTTTTCATCAATCCTTTACCAGATGTTGAAGTATCTCCTTTACTCTTTTTACCATGTTGTTCAAGAAGTGATAAATCCATAAGTGATAAAGATTTTCTTTTCAGTGGTTGTCTCACCGCTGGTGCAGTACGTAATGTTGGCAATTTTCGTGGAGGAAACAACTTTTTTATAACGATGTTATATTTTGTTGCACGTGAACGATTAATCATTGCATCCTTTGAGTAGTTTCTTTTATGAGCGTTAGTATTTTGTAGAATCTCCTTAAAAACACTTAAATCTTTGGATGAATATCTTAGTGGTATGTTTTTAAAAATTAATTCATATAATCCTTTTGTTCCTTTATATCTATGCTCACCAATAATGATGTAATCGTCTTGTGTTATTTCAAGCTTTGAATCGCCGATCTTTAATTCATTCCCATCAATTCTTGCTCCGTATACATGTGATCTACTCAAATTTGGGTTTGATTTCATGTCATGTAGCATTTTCATTATATATTTTCTTCCAAGAGGTCCATGTTGTAATATATCGCTACTCAATTGAGTTAAATTTGGAATAGATTGTTCAGCTTCAGGTATTGGCTGTTCTTCTTCCTTTTCAACAATTGGTTCTTCTTCTTTTGTTTCTTCTTGCTCACTAGCACTTGTATATGAATCATCATCTTCTTCTTTTTTTAATGCTTGTACTTCTTGTTTAGAAACTGGTAGTAAAACATCTCCTTCATAACGAGGTTTACCAATAGTTTCTGATATCTGTTTTAAAGATTCCGTAATAGGTTTAAATGTAGTCTCTAAAAATTCTTCTCTTTCACTTAAACCCATCCTCAATGCACGATTCTTCATCCTAATAGAATCACTCAGTGATTTTATTTCTTTCAATAGTTTTTCTTGATTCACCATGTTTACACTGTGAAGTTCAACATGTAACTAGATGTAGCATCGGTAGTTCAACGCATAAATACAAATTTATCCAACCCTATACGATATCTACCATTTTTAATATCTTCTTCCTTCATAATAACGAGAAAGCTATATTTCTCATTCCATGCTTTGCCACACATCTCTTTAAATTTTTCAAACTGCATATCTGCATTTACATGATCATTATATATATGCTTTAAATTTGTTTCATCTTGCTTGAAGATGATCAACATATTTGCATTGTCTCTTATAAGTTGTTTTGGAATTTTACTGTATGTTTGACCAATGTAAATGCTATCAATATTATGATGTCTTCCCATAGCAAAATAATTCCTTATTGTGTCATGATTTTCACAAGAAACATCGTCAAATATAAAAATAGAAAATGGTTTTGCTTCATTTGGTTGCATAATTGTTTCACTGGCATTAAACTTGTAAAAATTTACTTCAGGTACACTTGCAAGTACTTTATCCAATAATTGATATTTTGGTTGTTGCAATGATTTTGAAAAAATATATATATTGTTAAAACGCAATCCTTTAGGATTAGTTATAAGGTTAAAAACAACATTAGTTTTTCCACAATTTGAAGGACCAGTTATTAGACATCTTATCGTATTTGGTAGTAATTCACCATGTTTTCCATGATTTAACTTATCATTGTCAACTGTCAATTCATCAATGTTATTGATATTAAATCGATCTTTTTGTTGTACAATCTCCATCTTGTATAAAGGTTAAACACACAATGAGCTATTAAACAACTATACTAAGTCTTTTGAAGGAATCCAAGAGTCTTCACTTTTATCAAACCCTAACCACCGGACTTTAACCATATCCTTTTTCCTTTGTAAAATCTTCTCGATAAGATATACATCACCAACTGTTGATTTCAACAATTCGTGTCCGTAGAATCCACCTTGAAGTAATTCACCCTTGTTATCCTTTAATAAATAGGTTTCAGGTATAGTTGGTTACACTTTATAAATTGTAAATACTTCATTAGTCCAATTTGGTAGATATCTTTTACTAAATACACCTTTGTATTTGCTTATACGAACTTTATCGTTGACCTTGAACTTCTTTGGTTGCAATTTTTCCAATTTCGGTGTTGTATTATTTTTAATGCGTTGTAATACAATTTTGGCATTAGCACTATTTACCTGGATAGGTTTCATTCCAATGGTACGATGATATTTGTTGTTATACTCTTTTATAAGTTGTGGTAATATGTCATACCACACGTATGATCCTCGTTTTGAAAATTGTTTATACATCGCACCTTTTAATGTTCTATTGAATCTTTCAATTATTGAAGCTTTAACTTCAGAATTTGTAGAATAATGATTTATTTGATATTTCTTCATCAAAGCTCCAAAGTCTTTATTAAAATATTCTTTTCCATCATCGGTCTGTAGATGTTTAATTTTAAATTTATTTCTTTGTATTGTGGTTTCCATAGCTTTTGTAACACTTTTACCAGTCTTATCCTTCAATGGTAAAGCGTCAGCTATTTTAGTAAAACAGTCTATAATTGTTAAAATATATTTAAATCCTTTGTTTAATTTACTGTGCGGTATAATTCAATGAGATCAGCTTGATAAAGATCATTCATTCCTTTAATGATTGTACTTCTTCTTGGAAATCTTCTTCTTGCTGGTTTATGTAGTTCATTTACAATCTTGTCCTTCACACTTTCCATCTTCAGATGTTGCTTGTACACTGCATGTAAAAATACTGATCCATAGAATAGTTTATTCTCATTTATATAGTTTAAATATAGGTCAAGCCCATTTCATATTAGTGTAAAAAAGAGGGAACATGGCATTGGGCTTGCCATGTCCCCTCTTCTTTACGGAAAGGAAAAAGGAAGAAGGTAGAGGACGAAGAATAGGTTTACTGGTCGATAGGGTTTAGAGAGTAGTGGCCGAATGGTAAAGTATTAATTTTATCTTCTAAAATATGGCGCTTGTCATCTTTGTAGCTTAATGCCCACTTTGTTTGTTTGACACTAAAAATTTGATGATTATAACTTCTAATAGTGTTAAACGTTGCAGTTGTTTCAACATTTTCAAACAAACATCTTTTATAATGTTCAAACTGTACATTCTTCTTAAGAAAAGAAGTTTTTATTCCTTTGGCCTTCTTCGTGACTTGATGTTCGTTCCTCTCATTTATGTACAGTTGAAACGAATACAGTTTGGACATTAATGCTACAATTTCCATCATTGGCACACCGTTCGTTTCATCTTTAAATTTTCCCAATACTTTCTTGTTTCTGTCATAGTCGTAATTTGGATGATCCTTAGGATAATCGGAAAAGTCGAAATCATCTTTATATATAAAGGTGCGTAGATCTTCATACATGTCATTTGTTTTAATCCAGTAAATTAGTGCATCCGTATCCATATATGCAATACCAATGTTCTCTCTTCCATAATAGTTAACCATCTTCTTATAATGAAACTCGTACATATGTGTTTTTGAAATATCCAAGATTGACATTCCAAGATACAAAGGACGATCCATTTCAACTGACTTCTTGTTCATGGAAATAACAACTAGATTTTCATTAATAATTACAGATGAACCAAAGTTTGGTTGTTGCACCAATTTCTGTAATTTTACTGGATCAGTTACCAATTTGATATCCTTATGTTTCCTTTTGTTTTCCAAAGTCTTGCCAAATATTGCGTTATTCATTAATTTGAAAAAATCTTTTTGAAAACTTGATGTAGCGTTGGCTCTTCTTCTTGTGTTGTTGTCGATGTAAGGTTTTAACCAACAAGATTGAGAAAATTGTAGTACTCGATTAATTTTTGTAATTCTCAATCCTAAGTCTAAAGCTTGTTGTATCATCCAGTAGTGTCCAACATATCGAGAATTGTCGGTTAAAGTCATCATTAATTTCGGCCATCTTCCAGTAGGGGAAATTTCAGTCTTTGGAAGAAGTGGTAAATCGTAATGATGATCGTGAAGATGTTCAGGATATTCAAAATCAACATAAAAAATGTAACCAGTTTCACCATGCTTTGGTAAATCCATAATGTTTCCAATCAATTCTGGATCTATCCATTTAAAATTATCATATGGAAGGGGATTTGACATTGCCCATCCGTATAAGTTATTTGCATCGAAATAACCTAGGAATGTTGTTGGTTTTGATGCATCATAATCGGGCAGATACTTGTTATTCGCCTTAACATGTCTGGTTACACTTTGTGTCAATCCCCCTCGAACTCCTGATTCTAACATCAAAACCATATCTACATCAGTAAGAAGTTGTAATTTACAATTTGTTTCTTTCAACATGGCTTGCCATGCTAGTCCAGGTGAAGTGTATGAATGAAGAGGGTCCAATCCATATGCTGCAAAACACGTATTTCTAAATTCTTCCATTATATCACATAGTAAAGTTACATCTAATTTAACATAAAAATCTGAATATTCTCCCAATGTTCTAAATCCTAATTCGTTCCATACTCTACATGCATGATCATAGTCCTCTTGAGATATATCCATGTCGTAAAGTTTACTTTTGAATTCTTCTTTTGCTGGAAGTGATGTTTCATTGAATTTTTCTAAACTGTCTATGTAATCATATGGGAAAACACCTTTCCGAAGTACCAGATCCAGTTTGTCGCTATTTACAATCTTCTTTGTTTCAACAAATCTTGTTTCCTTAAATTTTCAGAAAGTTTGGACAAACTCGACGGCATAAATCGGTAGGAATCCAAGAATCTTAGTTTGACGTTTCCAACTGTTTTGGAAAAACTTATGAATTTTTCTGAAGTTTCAGCCAACACATCTATTGAACCGTTGTCTCTTCCTAATTCAGGTATTATAAAATGAGCATCATACCCGCTGAGGTTATGCAGAACCACAGGAATAAATAGTGGTAAACGATAGCTCAAGTTGCATTCATTACAAGCAGCACCCCTATAATAACCTGTGAGGTGGTCATGATCTTTAACTTTATAATTCTCAATAGTAAAATCATTTTTGCACAAGAAACAGCGAGTTGCATTTTCATGTTGAATTTCTTCTTCTTCGTCCATCGGTTTCATTGGTACAATATTTGTATATAATCTTTGCATATTTCCAGCTATTGAATATAAGTGATCAAGAAATATTTTTTCCGCATTTTCACCACGATATACTAAAGGTTGAAGTTAATCCATATCTGTTTAAATGTTCTTCTGATAATGTTGATTTGACCATTAAACAAAAACTGTTTGGTTTGTGCATTTGATACTTGACACTTTTTTGAGCTTCATAATTTTCATCTTCAACAGGAACAAGTGTTGATTCAAAGTCTGCATACACAACTAGAGGGATACGGTATTGATGATGAACCTTTTCAAATGTAACAAATGCTTTGCTTTCCGAAGGTAAATTAATCTTTGCTTCATAATTATTGTTACATAACCTTTTGTGCTCTTGTAGCCATTCTCTTCCATGTACTCCATCTCGTTTAAAATTAAAACATCTCTTACAAATTAACTTTCTGTGTCGATCTTTAGAAAGCTGCTTGTTAACAAGAGAGTCGAATTTTTTTATGTACACATAGTGAGACACATCACCTCTTGTTAGTAATAGTAGATCCGTATGATCTGGTAGCTCTTCTTTTGCCACACGTAAAGGATACACTTTGTTTGAACTATCTAATGCAAAAACATTAATAGACGTGCCAGGATTTTTCTTCTCAAATCTTGATATATCTTTTACAGAAACAGGGTATGTTATTCCTTGAAAATTGTACCTGTGTCTTTCATTTTCATATTCTTGGTTGGGTCTATGTGCATTTCGTAATACAAATTTGATGTTATCGCATAGCGAAAACATTCGTTATCTTCATTCTTGACATTAATACAAGATTTTGTATCTTCAATTCTTTTTGGCAGAGGAATGTAACTAGATCCCATTAGTCCATATCCATGTTTGTGAACCCTTATATCTAATCCTTCAATACTTGTAAGACTCCATCCAGATCCTCTTCCTTCGTGTTCCTGAATTTTGGTTAATATTTCTTCTATACAGTTCTCAACTATTGAATCAATGTCTGAACTTTCCATGATAGTTTGGTTTTTTGTTATGAATCCTCTTGGTGATAATTCTTCTTGTACATTTATAAACATAGCTTCTAGTAGTAAACCAAATTTAAGAAAGTTTAATCTTTTCAATTCTTCTTTTAAAGTTTTACTTATGATTGGTTTTGCTTCTCTAATAAATTCTTCTAGCTTCAAGTTTTCATTTTGAATCTTATGATGCATTATGACTTTACCAGGTAATGCAAATACTTGTAGATTCGGTAAAGTAGTTGAAGATGTTGCTGTTATTTCATCTTGTTCATCTTGTTCTTCTTGTTCTTCTTGTTGTTCTTGTTCTTGTTCTTGTTCTTGTTCTTGTTCTTGTTGTTCTTGTTTTTCTTCTGGGTTGTTGTGAATTAGTTCTTTATGACAGTCTAATAGAATTTCATCGTGAAACGATTCCGAACATTTATCACAACTATACATGTTGAGATGTTTACTCTTCGAAATTTTGCCAAGAAATGAAATGGGCTCTCATGTTCCTCCTTTTATAACGGTTCCCCCACCACTATTTCATCTTCTTCACTATCCAAAGAAATCAAACGTTTTGAACAAAAATATTAACCGTCTACAAACTAATTGTTCATTCGTGTTCTTTATTCCCATTGGAGTTTTAGTATATACTTCTTTATATTCGAGCTTTAACGAACTTTCCCCCACCCAACTAATTCTAGTTACTTTTAGGTAGAAATGGTTAGAGCACAGACACTTGGTTAAACTAAATTTGTGCATAAATCAACTAGAGTTGAACTAAAAATTTGCATAAATTAAAAGTTAGTTTAAAACTAAAATTCCACAGTATTAAAAAACTCTAACAGTTGAACAAAAATAAACGTTAGTTCAAAACTGAAATTCAACAGTGTTAACCAAATTCTAACAGTCGAACAAATAGGTCAAGGTAATCCAATTTAACGCGAGAACGAGGAATAGAGCACTAAGTGGCATGTTAGTCCATTACCACAAAGTGATCTATTCCTCGCTCTCTATTCTACATCTACTTTTTTGGGTTTACTTATTTATATTAAAATGTTCAAATTTTACTATGTAGAATGTCCATTCTTGCTTTTCAATTCTTCGATTGTTTTTAGCAATTGTAACAAATATTCGTTAGTTTTCACCAAAGTCTTTATTTTGCTACATCCAATTTCAATAGAAGGTATTATAAGTTGTAATTTTATAAGTTCAATCTTTTCTTTCTTGCGAATTTCTCTCTTTATTATGTTGTTCCTTATTTTTGCTGAAGATTTAAACTCCATGTTGTTTCTGCTAAAGCCACAATAATAAAAGTCTCTTCAAACAACCTGCATTTATACACATTCCCCCGCCATTTTATAATCCCCACTCCTTTCCCCCTTCTTTATAGAATTTGAAAGGGATAGGGTGTAGGGTGGGGGAAGGGTAATTTTGTTATTACACTAGTTGTGCAAGAAAATAGCCGCCAGTGTCCACACCTTGTTCATAGCACTCCATCATAGATTGTGCCCACTGCAACATGCGGTCTCTATCATTTGGTGTGACAAGGAAAGAATGACTATCACCATACAATATAAAAGAGTCAATTCGTACATAACATCCTGAGTCCAACCATTTATTAGCTTCAGCCATAAACTTTTCTATTGTATCAAATGGAAATTGTGGATCAATTGCTATAACTTTACGTTCTTCACTAAGTTCAACAGTATAATCATCATCGTCCTCATCATCTTCACTTTCACTGTTGTTACTTAAAGTGTCTTCAGATTGTTCAAAAACATCAGAAATTTCAGAAGAATTAAAATTTTCATTCAGATGAGGAGGCATTTTGAAGCAAGAAATATTGTAAACAGCAGAGACGAAACGACAAGAGCGGCGTGTAGAAGCAAAATGAAGGAGTGACCAACGCTCGCTCCGCTTTTATAATAGTATGCAAATGAGGGGTAAGAGCTGACCGTGACCAGACATCCACCCAAAGGAATGGGGGGAAGTACTTTTCTTACTACTCGGATGGAAGTAGGTTAGTAGGTCACAAGACTTAGAGTATTAAAAAATAATGGGGGAGAAACACAACGCTATAACGCATTGTGTTTCTCCCCCATTATTTTTTAAGCAACAATTTGGAAAAAACTATGTGAATTTACTTTCTACGCCCCCACCTTGTAATACCATCCACTTTGTGTCTGAGGAGATAGTCTTTAGAGTCTAACTCATAAACAGATTTCTCTTTGCGCAAGGATTCAATTACTTTAATATTATATTTTTCGCCGTTACAACTTGCCAAAATGTGTTCGTTGTCAATAACACTTTCAAAAAAATAAACACAACCTCTCTTAAGCCTATTTCCTTTCACACCAATAATTTTGGATTGGTATTCAATAGTGGGGGTTTCTGTCAGTTGTGGTTCAGAAAGGTGTTTTACGACATGTACACGGCAAAAACTTTCGTTTTTAACACATTTCCTACCACAAGCTGATCCTTTCTTAATTCCCCTAGTGAGCACTTCAGGGCAAGTAGTGGGACGGCTAAATGCCCTACGATGCTCTTCTTGTAATAATTGAAATTGCTCTGAAGGAGCAGGCTTAGGAGCAGGTTTGGGAGTAGGCTTAGTGGATTTAGTTTTATGATATGTGTGGTCTTCAGGCATAGTAAGTGGTGGGGTAGGAGGCAATGGTGATAGTGGGATGATGGGTGTACTAAGGCGATGAACAATAGTTTCAATTGAAGGGGTATTAAGACGGGGAACTGGCTTCTGCGGTGGCGGCATCATAGTTGATGGTGGTGCGGAGTCGTTTGAAGGCGAAGGTGAAGGTGGTGAAAAAATACTGCGAAGTCTAGAAGTGTTGGTTGGCGGAAGAATAGCTCCAGAAGTTGAAGGTTGGGATCCAAGTTGCTTCTTGTACCAGTCAGGAGGATTTTTCAGACGAAGAGTTTTCTTAGGTGCAGTAACAGCCGTAGTAGAAGTTGAAGTAGAAGTAGAAGTTAAAGTAGAAGTTGTAGTTGGCAGAGATGACATGGTTGTGGCTCCAAGTTCGCAGCGTAACGTCTGGAATCAGAATGAAATGTTAGCCGCAGTCGGTGCGTCTTTTATAACAATATGCAAATGAGAGGGGTAGCAGCTGGCCGAAACTGATTATTGACCTGGGAGGTGGGGGAAAAGGGGAAAGAGAAGGTATTTATTTAAAATAATTCGCATAACTTTTGACTAAAATAAAATAACCAAATTCTTCTTTTACCAAAATGTTTGTCTTACATAGACTTTTTCAATGATGTATCGCTTGTCCAAATCCGTCAATCCGTTATCAAGTTATAGCCATTTTAATTTTTCAGGTCATGACCGGTCGTTCACCCGGAGTAGTGGGGGAAGGAGTGGGGGTAGGAGTGGGAGAAGGGGGGGGGAATCGACTCCATTTTTTCGGGGGGGGAGGGGGGGGGAATCGACTCCATTTTTTCGGGGGGGGGGTCATTGACCCTTCCAAAAGTGGGTCAAGGTCATTCAAGATTTATAATGATCCAAGGTGATGGGAACAGTAATACTGTTCCCACCACCCTGTTTGCCTAACGGTTCCCACTCCCAACCCACTAGTTACGTTCTGCGAGGGACATCGACGCAATTTTGTTTGGTCCGTCCGCATCAAAGCGTAACGTCCCGGCCCGCATCAAAGCGTAACCACTAATTACAAGGGAAACTGGAACAGCTAATGCAGAAACGCAACTCTAACCCCACCCAAACTAATCCCACCCATTATATTCCTAAACAAAATGCAAAAACCTAGTCCGCATTTTGCGGATGTCCCACCCCTTCTAAGTGAAGTTCAACCGAACTTCTGAATTTACATTTAATCTACCCCCTAACATCTAGCTGTAAGGCAAAACAACATTAATTAGTATTAGCAACACTTAAAACTAACAACACATCATTATTAAAAAACCAAATAATTCAACACAACCAAATACCATCATTATTCTTAAAATTAATACACCTTAATGCTAAAAACCTCTTAAAAATTAATACACCTTAATGCTAAACCAAACTTAAAACTAACATCGCAATGCGCAATTTATTTCTTAAATTAAATACAACTAAACACACACACACACACACATACCACATTGCATTAAAAAACGCAACGTAGTATAAGAAGTTCAAATATATATAGGCCTACTATATATTTGAAACCTCTTGCTGAGTCGCCAACAACCTTTCGCTATGAAAGTTTGTTGACGACTGACGCTAAAATCAGACTCGTATTGCTCCTCGGATTCTCGAGTAGTGGGGGAAGTTGTTTCACTCCAGTACAGTGTTCAATCCAGTCCAGTTCGCAGCAGTGTAAAAGGAAGGCAAAGGAGTGGGGAGCGGCACATGCGCAACAACACAAAACCAAGGTTTGAGGTTAGAATTATCCATGTGCAGTAGCGCTAAAGTGAGTAATACAGGACTAGGCGCATGCGCATAGCATAGACTGATTCCGATCCGGAGAACTCGTTGCATGCGCAGCAGGTTTGAGGTTAGAATTATCCATGGCAGCTGCCATGTTTAGTCTGGTTTCACCACATAGAGTCAGCAACCGGTGGTGACCGGTCATTGGCCTAGAAGGAGTAGGGAAAGGTAGTGACCGGCCATTGACCCAGAGGAGTGTGGGAAGGAGTGGGGGAAGGGGGAGGGGGGGGCTCCATTTTTTCGGGGGGGGAGGGGGGGGGAGGGGGGGTCATTGACCTTTCCGGTCATTGCCCCAAAACCCCCTACTACTCAGGTGAAAGTCGGTCATCAGCGGCAGCTGCCCGGAGTAATTGCTCCACTATAAAAACCAGGTAGTTGGCTCGGGCATCTGCCCAGGGAAGTGGGCCGCTGCTAGGCTATAAAACTAGACTGCTCATTTGCGCTGCGACCATTAACTTACTGGCTTTCATGTTGATTGCATCGTTATAGCTACTACATTATTTATGTTCATTTACTTCTAACCTTACCACATAGTGTTTCATTACTACATATTGTTTAGTTAATTCTAACCTATAACTCTATTTTGTTAGTACATGACATTCTGTTTCATTTATCTCTTTATAACATATTTTATTTCTCAGTCTTCTTTTGACTTCAACATATAACACACCTCCTGTAATGGTTGCTCAGAGTTTAAAATTGAAACTGTTGCGAACACAACACATATTACAAAATAATTCTAAACTTTCAGTTTCAAAATCTAAAACTAATTTAAGTAAAGTAAGAAAGCGGTACAGTTTTAACCCATTATACTCTTCAACAACTTCACGGGTTAATGTTGATGATAGTATTATTCATGACATCTTGCGTTATATGTTACACTTCAATAATTTTGAACTTGTTACACCTATCGACTGTGTTCAACAAGTTTTTTTATTTTACCCCCACTATTCCTTATATAAGTGCTCTCACCACAATTCCTACTTTATACTCCTCTATTCTCTACAGCTGAGCTAAGATTTGAGGTTAGAATTATCCATGGTGGCCGCCATGTCTAGTTCAGTTTCACCACATAGAGTCGGCGACCGGTTATTGGTCTAAAGGAGTGGGGGAAGGGGTGGTGGGGGGAAGGTTGCCATTTTATAAGCCCTCTCCCTAGGCGGCGCTTCTCATTCGATCGCCAACTTTCAAACGAGAAACACCTTTCCCATGGCACGAATCAATTATCCCGCTATCACCAACTACTTCAACTTAAAACTATTTCTGGTGATAGTTGGATAGAATTTTTTAAAACTTACTCGGGATGACCTTGACATATTTTCCACATCTCAGTTATAAGTTTGAATTTCAATTTTGAACTAACTCTTAATTTTTCTTCAACTGTTAGATTTTCGTTAACACCGACGAATTTCAATTTTGAACTAACTTTTAATTTTATGCGCAAATTCACTTCACCCTAACGCCAACACTATCGCCATCTCCACCCCAACCTATATGACATAACATATAACTACAGCATCTCATATATACCCTCTAACCCCCACCGGAAGCTATGTGACATGGCAGCTGGCACCAGCTGCCACGGCACGTGGCTCGGGGGGCAGCTGATCTGTGCCAGGAGTGGCTTTTTCCCACTACTATCTGCAATGTTTAATTAATACTTGCAATACTTTATTCAGTAACTACAGTAATATTGTATAAAGAAGCTTGACGTTTTGTATTAACTTTGCTTAAAACGAAATCTACTAGATTTAAAAGTTTAAAACATTGAACAGAGCTTGAAGTACGAACTTATTCCTAAGTAGCTGAATTTTTTATTGTTTTTATAGTTCTACTGCAAAACATTCCATTAACTTAGCTGTAAGTAGCTGAATTTTTGCATTTTGCTTCACCATAAGCTTGAAGTTTTGTATTAACTTATAGCTTGACAGTGATATTAAAAGAAATTCACTATATTTAAATGTTTAACACTCATAAAAATTTGAACTTAAAAATTATAATTAATGTCATCTAATATTATGTGTTTTTTTATCTTACCTGTTGAATATAAACGGATTTCTCTGTTACCTATACTGTTAAAGTATAGGTTGTTTGTGAATTGGTGACATAAATCTAACTTTTAAACGTTTCACTTTTTGTCGTATCTCAAATCGTTACTTTAAGACCGATTTATAACTTTTATTGCTACTAAATTTCATACAACTTGTTTGTAGAACTAACTACAGTTATATTTTATTTGAAGTTCGAATTTTGCATTCACTGAACTTGTAAAATATCCCTGTAACCCTAACTTCGACATAATTTAAGGGAAGTGACAAGAATAGTTATTTAATAAATAATTATTTCATAACATCCATTTTATTTTATAACGAATAGTATTTTTGTGAATAACAGGGGTCTTTGGCAGGTTCCAAACAGTTTGTTCATGTTTTTCTATTTTTGTTTCAGTGAAATTGTTTATTTCTTCATTGATCTTCAAAATATTTTATTTAGCTTATTCATTCTACTTTGTCATCTATTTTATTATGTTTCTTTATTTTATACTTCTTGCGCTAGAAGGGTGAGGCTAGGCATGGCTTCAAATCCCCCGACAATTCGTCTACTACAGTATAGTTGCTTATAAAATCCTTAACAATTTAGGCCTAATTATAAATATTATGGAAAGATCTTTAACGTTTGACACTTGGTAAACTACAAACGAATTCGGCGAACACCACGAGGGGGTATGGAAACGAAGGCCTCAGCTAGGCTGTTCAGTGTTTGAGATTTTTACATACAGCAATTTACGAATAGGGGCAACTAATTAGGGTGTAAGGGGTGGAGCCTCCATTCAGCACGATACCTAAAATATTTGCATGTTTGATTCTGATTTCACCTCTCTCTCAATGTTACGAATTAAGGGGAACTTAGGAAGTAATTTTAAAAACTAGCCATAGGCGATTTTCAAAGCTTTTTATTATTGTTGATTATGGGTAGTGTGTATTAGCCGGTTTTCTTACTGTCATGGTGGACCAGTTTTTCGGTGGAACTAACCTGCTTCAAATCGGCTCTTAAGTAATTTACGAATGCAGGACAACCCCTAAGGGGGCATGGGGGCGGAGCCCCCATCGAGCCGTAGGCGAGTTTTAACCTATATACCCCCTCTTACGTTGTTATTTGTTTATCTTGTATTTGAACTATTTACAACTAAACAATCAGTTGTTTGACATTTATATATTGGAGTCGACAAGGTTTAAGTTACTGTAAGCAGAATAGCAGCGCTAGTGGTGTCAAACATTGGAAGTTTTTTCCGGCCTAGTCCCGAAAACCACGGTTTCGAGGACTAGTCCCGTAAACTTTGTTTACCAACACGTTTATCCAACCCACCGGGAATCAACTAGTTTCGATCACAGCTGACCGTTCCGAAAACAACGTTTATCGCAATGGTATGATGAAAAATTTCTTATAAGCTACTAGTTGACCCTGAAAGGGTACAACGTTCACTTAGAGCAGAGAATTTTACCAACTGGTATGAAAATTTTGAAGTGCAATGTGATAAAGTTATTGGTTAATATAGCATATTTTAATTTACAAATTGTTGATGAGATGCAAAATAAATGTAACAATTATCTTCGAAATTTATGAACTAATTATAACAAATACAACAGGTTGTATTTAAAATGCAGTTTGGATTAACTGTATCGTAAATTATAATAAAAATTTATAATTTCAAACGATTTATTTTTGTGTAAGTCGAAATCAGAACTGTTATACATTGTACTGCCTGAATGGACCGCCAATAAGTCCATTCGACAGCACCAGATGGCGAGGGCGTGGCGCCGTCTGGCATATACCGGCCACATCACGGGTTGCAGGCTCGACATGCAAAATTAGTAATCTTTTATATGAAAGGTGTTCGAAAAATCCTGGAACTATCTTTTTGGGGTACATTACCTCTTAATTTTATGTTTACTTTAAAATGATAAAAAAGAAAAGGTTTGAACTCTGAATATTTTTGGAAACTCCATATTTTAAATATTTTTCTAATAATTTCTGAAATCATTAAGTTTTTTAAATATAAAATCTGAACTTGAATGTTTTAAGTGAAAGGAATTAATAATTTTACTACGTATTTCTCTGTTTCATGTCGCGGAGTCAGAATTTCCGTCTTCTGGTTGTCAGTTAAATGTCCCCTGCTACTGCGCCAGCCGAACAGTGATGGACCCAACACAAACCTGAGGGTAGAAGTGACTATAAGGACCACAAGAGGACTCCTCGAGTACCACTTGTAAAAAAGGATTTAAATCTTCAAAATTTCTTCTTTTGTCTATCAATTGGAACCTGGAACCAAGCGACCAAGGTGATAAAAGTTGTTTTTGGTCCGATTTAATAAGTAGTATAAAATAAATGGACCTTTTCCAATTCAATTAGATAAAATAAGTATAAGAGCTTAAGTACATTATCAGAATGGTTCTGAGTTTCACTGTGTTACACCGTAGGCCCTGGTTAACCGCGGCAACAGAACCAGATCAGACAACCTATGCAGCGAGGTAGAGAAAACAGGAATTGTTTCCTCGATATTTATCTAGATGTCAATTACATAGTTTAAATTGTGTGACATAAAGTGTATACAGTTTTAATTTGAGTTAATTGTAAACTAATAAATTCATAAAAATGTAAGGAATATATCGCATTATAGGCTACTGCAGAATTATAACCTGAAAAATGGAGGGCAATGATACTTCAATACTCTTATTTACAGTTGAAAAATATTTATCAATTGGAACTGTTTTTTTTTTGCCTATTGTAGCTCTATTATTATTCAATGAACAGTGCGACAAGCTTTTGTGACAAGAATAGAATGACATTTTTATAGACAATTCAAATTTAGAATCAAGCAATTGATAGTTCATTCAATAATTTAAATTATCAATTAAATATTCTTGATTTAATTGATAAATAAAAATTTGTAAGAATTGCAATCAACACGGCTTGTTTAAGCATTGCTTTTATATATGGCATAAATGTTACTTTAATTTGCGACTGTTTAATTTATAAAAGTTTGTATTTTTCCTAGACCTTGGGTCATAATTCAGCTCAAGCATCAGTAAAGTCTATAGTCTCGTTGTGGGATGCAAAATTACAAAGAAAAAAACTTTATCGATGATTTAGTGAGTGAACTGAAAAAAGGAATAAGGCTGACGATATTTTATTACGTAAAAATATAGTAGAACTCAATTCAATTTGACTGGTTGAAAAATTTATTTAGCATTAAGGATTTGAGACAATAAAATAGTGTTCATCTGAGATTCCTTAGAACTTAAAAGTAACGATTACTAGGGGATTAAATCTGAAGTTATCCTGCTGTACTTGGTGATCTCTTTAGGTTAAATTCCTAATAAGTATAAAATTATAATAGGAAAAAACAAAATTTTATGAAAGGTGTAATGAATATAAAATGGTAATGACGATTTTGAAGGTTACAGTTCGGTCCAGATAAAAGTTAGCACTTTTTAATTTTCGATTCTAAACATTTAAAAAAATTTTGTTGATGATCTAATCCTATACTATAATACTAGCAATGTCTGAAGGGATGTGTGTTCCATGATCTCAAAATCTAGCGGTTAGATTTTGCTTAAACTTTGCATTTAAGAGTATTTTGGCCCAAAAATAAGTTTAAAAACAGCCTCAATCTCAGTAAATATCTAATTCGATCAAAATTTAAGTTTTAAAATTGTAATTTTTATATTGGTCTAATGGGTTGCTATTTTGGTAACGAAATAACAACTAAAAGTAAACAAAAACAAAGGAACGTTAATTTTAAGCAGTTTTTTTAACATCTGTTATCTGTAAAGAGTCTGGTAGATTTAATAGCTTGATTACCATGACACTATAACAAAAGTGAATTAAAACCAACAAGTAAGGTTCGGTTAACCTGGTACTAACTAATTTAATTAATCATCTAATTTTATAAAAATGTCATTGATGCATGGTAAAAGAACAGGAGGTTAAAAAATTGCAATCCAAAAACCTTTTTTTGGGGGGGCCCAAAAAAAAAAAACAGTTAATGGATGTCACAGGCTTTTAGGAAATCAATGATGATCAGTACACACATCCCCAGCATAATTTAATATGCACGCTAATACGCTTTTAGTAGTAACATTTTAAAGCGAAAAATTGTATTATAAACCTTTTCTATTAGTATATTATATGAGTTACATATTTTTTGGAGATCAGCCTGGTTAGTCGTCAATTGTGTTTTTATGTGTTGACTTTGAAGAAATCTTAAGGCAGTGAGGTTGAGCTTGGATTAAATTTTAAACGCATGCATAAGTTGACCCGTATAAAACAGTTTTAAATGTTGAAGATGCTGAGTGATACACCAACAAAGATTTAGTTTAAGACATACATTATGGTACAAATATCCTAAAACCGCTTTTTTACTCATATTGAATCATAAACCAAATTCCACGGGTAAAAATCTATTTTTCATCACACTGTACGGGAAACAGCTATATTCATCACCAGCTGAGAGTGTAGAAAAACCGTTTTCCCTCTCTAGAGAGGGAAAATCAGCTGTTGATTTTCCCACACTAGTAATTAGTTATGATTACTGACACAAGTAGCGCTAGCAGTGCTAAGAGTATATTATTCCCTAAATCAGCTGTTCTCAATAATGTAATCAGCTGTGTAAAACAGAATCACTGTTTTCATTGTACTGCGGAAATCAATTGAGCATCCATAGGTGGTTTCTTAAACTTTCATTATTTAATTAATTACTATTATTAATTATCTACAGTGTGATGAAAAATATCGTTCATAACTCGAGTAGAAAGTGTTATTCCGTGCCTTGACCGAAATTCCGCGCTTGGCTAAAGCCTCGCGCGTAAACTCGATCTCGGCCCGGAAAAGACACTTTCCACTCTTGTTATGAAATATACTATACTAACCATATGGCAAGCTGTAGCATCTCACTTCCCATGCATAGTTACACTAGAATTGGTTCTTGATGATAATATTTAGAGAGTGTTGTCGTCCTCGGATATTCTAGTGAGTCGAGGGTAGTTGCAAAAACAGGTTGGAACGGAAAAAGAAGACAATGATAGCAAGAACGGCTCCTTCTGGTTTGGTAAATTGTCATTTTATGTAAGTAGTGGGGTTTGCCTACTCCTGGTCCAGTTCAAGGTCAGCGGTTGTAACTGTTGTAGGGGTAGTAGCGGCTGGGGTTTTTTGACAGTGATGGGTGGGTTTTAAAAGTGGGTCAAGGTCATCCAGAGGGGGTTTTTAAAAATATATTTATTTAATAAAAACTCATCAGTGATTGGAAAATTGCTTTGTCATTATTTGTAGCAGTAATAGTTATTTTATTACTCTGTATGGGATGGGAGTCAGTGCTTGTATGGGTGAATCCCGCTGTGTGTCCATAATTGCAAAAAAGGAGAGGTCCTAGGTGGTTACAGTGCGAGCAGAACAAGACATGTGTCTGAGGAAGAATGATTATATAAACCTGGTAATATAGTGAATAAGAATAATTGGATAGGATCGTCAATAGGTGTAACAAAATTGAAATTTTGATATTTCAGCATTTCAGTTAAGACAGAGTGTAAAATAGGATCAGTAGAACAAGTATTACAAAGGTTAGATTTTACAAAGTACAACGGGTGAAAACTGAAGTATTTTTTAAGCTTACTCAATGTAGTACGCGGTTTTGAAATTGTAGAGTTAGATTGTTTCTGTAAAATGTGTTTAGTACGCAAAAGTTTTAAATGTAAAGTGTGCGAATCCATAATAATATTCAAAGGGGAGATGTGTACTCTCCAAAATTCAGCGAGTATATGATTGGTGCCCACGAGTGTGTCTGAATATATAGAGACTAATTAGCATAATAAGCGCAAACATATGTTAGAGTAACAAGAGTAAGTTAAAGAAATGTTTGATAGTCTTAGAGACTTACGGATAGATGTTTACTGTCGCCCTATTGCCATTATAATGGCGCACGCGTGAGGTGCCGATGCCGCTTATATAGGGTTGTGTGAACCCCCCTAACCCCCTCCCCTAAGAGAATGAGATAAAAGGGAAGAACTTTGGAGATTTCAGTTCTTTGTCGGGGCGGCAGCGTAGCGAAAGGTTCTAGTAGGGGGAAAAAATAGTTAATAAATTTTTGTAAAATTTTTAAAAATTACCGCTAGTTGTAGAAGTTAGTTAATTATTTTATAAGGGTTTAAGAACTGTGTCGCAGACGATTAATCGCAATTACATCTAGCATTTGTACAGGTAAAAATCGCAGTATAATAATTATATATTAATATATGGGTGTTAACTGTTTATAGTATAAGTAGTTTAGTCTAGCAGCAGAAGTTAGTTAATTATTCTGTAGGGGTTAACTTGTATAATAAGTATAAACTAAAATAAAAATAGTAACGCGAGATTATTTGATATATTATATATATAAAATAAAAGTGTATTTTTATATGTTAAGAAATAGTTGAAAAAATAAATTACATAAAAAAAATAGCAAGCTTAACAGGTGTAAGTTAAAACAAAGCATATGTAACATTACTAGGTGGTAGAGACTTACAGATTAGTTGTTTCATCTGCGGTACCTGGGGAGTGAATGGCAGACGCGCGACCGCGTTGCGGCTTATATAAGCGCGGATATTAATTATGTTGAACTTGACCCCCCCCCCCCCGAGGGAAAAAGTAATGACCCCCCCCCCGTCACTTTCACTCATCAATATAAATTAGGTTGATAGTGGTTACATTTATGTAACACCAATTTAGCTTTGATGTTGCCAATAGTTTAATAACTATAGTTAAGCGGCAAAAGAGGACAGATAATTTTCTGCCATTACTCAGATGATAACAGGCAACAATTATGGTGTTACGCGATGGGGAAAGCCTCAGTGAAGCTTAACGGCGGATTAAACCAGGTGTTGCCTAACGTTAATTGCAAGGTACAACGCTCCACCTGCATTAGCGGCGACCTACATGTGACGAATAGATCATTGGAAATTTCGGGCGCACCGAAACTGCGATCCAAACCCCAGGTAGACACCGAAACTGCGATCCTTACCCTAAGGGCGACCCCAGGCAGACGCCGAAACTGCGATCCTGGCACGGAGGCCGCCCCGGGACGATACTGACGATACTGTACAGACGACACTGCTGCTCTTGCTCTCAAACTGGACTGATATATTTGTGGGGGAAAATAAAGAAGGAATGTACACCCTGAAAGTCTTCGTTTATTGGTCCAGGTTAAGAGCCATCTTCACCCCTGGGCCGGTAGCACATTGTTGCGCAGTTGGCAATTTTAACTATACGGCTTTTAATGCAAAACATGGCATTTGATTCCCCTGTTTCGGACGACGTTTTTCAACCGATTTTCTTTAAACTTGGTAAGTGTTTAGTTGAATAGTTATATTAGGTCCCTCATACCTCAAAATTTTGAAAATTTAACAAATATTACTCTCTGTGACGTCGCAAAGTAACTCGATTTTCCATAGTAATATTTGTCAAATTTTCAAAATTTGGAGGTATGAGGGGCCTAATATAACTATTCAACTAAACACTTACCAAGTTTAAAGAAAATCGGTTGTAAAACGGCGTCTGAAAAAGGGGAATCAAATACCATGTTTTGCATTCAAAGCAGTATAGTTAACATTGCCGACTGCGCGACAATGGGCTACTGGCCCAGGGGTGAAGATGACTCTTAAGGGGGTGGTATGTGCGAGTTTATACAACTCGGAAGTCCCAGTTCATTGTCATTAGTTGAAAAGTGACTTGAGCGACACGTCGGACGGAGCCATTAGCCTACACCGGACGCTGGAATCCCCGCTGGACCCTCCGCTACCTGCTAATGGGCCGCTGTGCCAGGATCGCAGTTTCGGTTGTGGGATTAGCGAACCCTTTTGAGGATTAAAACTAGGATCGCAGTTTCGGTGCGCCGGAAATTTCCACTGACGTTGGACGTTCTATCCCCCTTAAACCCCTATGGCTCCCCACCACTTTGTGAGCCGAGAACCTTTTTGGCGACTATCGCTGAGTTAGTTCGGAACAATTCGTCGGACGCGATGGTTGTTCCGAACTCAGAGGGTACCTCAAATATATAAGCGGCCGATATACAGGGTGTTTGGCAGTCAGTGTCAAAAAAATTAAGGGGTTATTATGCACACAAAATGCAACAAAAATACGCAAATTAGACACTTACGTCTCAATCCACTTTCCAGTAGCACTCATTTTAATTTTTTTCAAAATTCTTAACATTGCCCTTAAAAATCTAGATAATTCCAATTTTATACGTAATTAAAGTAGGTAATGCTTAAATTTCGTTAGAGGATAGTTAATTAGATAGATAGTAGCCAAAATATACGTGGTAACACTTTATACGTTGTATGTTTATTGTAAGGCGTGTGGCGAAAATTTCTGAGGCTGGCGAATTGCATTCTAAGTAGTACTAGGTTTGTGAATGGAAGGTCGATAAAATTTTAAATTGTTTAACAGTTCACCTGAATTACTTTATCTGGAGTAGGGCTGTTAAAAAAATTAATTAATATAATACGGGATCATTCCATTTCAAATTGTCGTCTCGTAGCCAACTAAACGGACGTAGAACCTTCAGTACTTGCCATATATTCGTCTCCAACTTGTGTGAAAAGTGAAAATTCTAATTTTATACATAATTAACGTAGGTAATGGTTATATTTCGTTAGAGGATGGTTAATTAGATAGATAGTAGCCGAAATATACGTGGTAACACTTTATACGTTGTACGTTTATTGTAAGGCGTGTGGCGGAAATTTCTGAGGCTGGCGAATTGCATTCTAAGTAGTCCTAGGTTTGTGAATGGAAGGTCGGTAAACTTTTAAATTTTTAACAGTTCACCTGAATTACTTTATCTGGAGTTGGGCTGTTAAAAAATTAATTAATATAATACGGGATCATTCCATTTCAAATTGTCGTCTCGTAGCCAACTAAACGGACGTAGAACCTTCAGTACTTGCCATATATTCGTCTCCAACTTGTGTGAAAAGTGAAAATTCTAATTTTATACATAATTAACGTAGGTAATGGTTATATTTCGTTAGGGGATGGTTAATTAGATAGATAGTAGCCAAAATATACGTGGTAACACTTTATACGTTGTATGTTTATTGTAAGGCGTGTGGCGGAAATTTCTGAGGCTGGCGAATTGCATTCTAAGTAGTCCTAGGTTTGTGAATGGAAGGTCGGTAAACTTTTAAATTTTTAACAGTTCACCTGAATTACTTTATCTGGAGTTGGGCTGTTAAAAAATTAATTAATATAATACGGGATCATTCCATTTCAAATTGTCGTCTCGTAGCCAACTAAACGGACGTAGAACCTTCAGTACTTGCCATATATTCGTCTCCAACTTGTGTGAAAAGTGAAAATTCTAATTTTATACATAATTAAGGTAGGTAATGGTTATATTTCGTTAGGGGATGGTTAATTAGATAGATAGTAGCCAAAATATACGTGGTAACACTTTATACGTTGTATGTTTATTGTAAGGCGTGTGGCGGAAATTTCTGAGGCTGGCGAATTGCATTCTAAGTAGTACTAGGTTTGTGAATGGAAGGTCGATAAAATTTTAAATGTTTTAACAGTTCACCTGAATTACTTTATCTGGAGTAGGGCTGTTAAAAAAATTAATTAATATAATACGGGATCATTCCATTTCAAATTGTCGTCTCGTAGCCAACTAAACGGACGTAGAACCCTCAGTACTTGCCATATATTCGTCTCCAACTTGTGTGAAAAGTGAAAATTCTAATTTTATACATAATTAACGTAGGTAATGGTTATATTTCGTAGAGGATGGTTAATTAGATAGATAGTAGCCGAAATATACGTGGTAACAGTTTATACGTTGTACGTTTATTGTAAGGCGTGTGGCGGAAATTTCTGAGGCTGGCGAATTGCATTCTAAGTAGTCCTAGGTTTGTGAATGGAAGGTCGGTAAACTTTTAAATTTTTAACAGTTCACCTGAATTACTTTATCTGGAGTAGGGTTGTTAAAAAAATTAATTAATATAATACGGGATCATTCCATTTCAAATTGTCGTCTCGTAGCCAACTAAACGGACGTAGAAAACTGCGTACTTGCCATATATTCGTCTCCAACTTGTGTGAAAATTCTAATTTTATACATAATTAACGTAGGTAATGGTTATATTTCGTTAGAGGATGGTTAATTAGATAGATAGTAGCCGAAATATACGTGGTAACACTTTGTACGTTGTACGTTTATTGTAAGGCGTGTGGCGGAAATTTCTGAGGCTGGCGAATTGCATTCTAAGTAGTCCTAGGTTTGTGAATGGAAGGTCGGTAAACTTTTAAATTTTTAACAGTTCACCTGAATTACTTTATCTGGAGTAGGGCTGTTAAAAAAATTAATTAATATAATACGGGATCATTCCATTTCAAATTGTCGTCTCGTAGCCAACTAAACGGACGTAGAACCCTCAGTACTTGCCATATATTCGTCTCCAACTTGTGTGAAAAGTGAAAATTCTAATTTTATACATAATTAACGTAGGTAATGGTTATATTTCGTTAGAGGATGGTTAATTAGATAGATAGTAGCCGAAATATACGTGGTAACACTTTATACGTTGTACGTTTATTGTAAGGCGTGTGGCGGAAATTTCTGAGGCTGGCGAATTTCACATAAAGTGCAATTCGTGAACTGTACTTTATGTGCAATTCGTCAGCCTACCCACCTCACTATGCAGTAGGTAGGCTGGCGAATTTCACATAAAGTGCAATTCGTGAACTGTACCTTATGTGCAATTCGTCAGCTTACTTACTTCACTAGGCGGTAGGTAGGCTGGCGAATTTCAGATAAAGTGCAATTCGTGAACTGCACTTTATGTGCAATTCGTCAGCCTACCCACCTCACTATGCAGTAGGTAGGCTGGCGAATTTCACATAAAGTGCAATTCGTGAACTGCACTTTATGTGCAATTCGTCAGCTTACTTACTTCACTAGGCGGTAGGTAGGCTGGCAAATTTCAGATAAAGTGCAATTCGTCAACTGCACTTTATGTGCAATTCGTCAGCCTGACTTGTGCATAACTTTAATTAGTTAACTAGAATAAGGGCTTTCGATTTATAGTACATTTATTTTCGGGAGTGTAGCCGTTATCGTGTTGATGGAACGCGAATCAGAGTGATGCGAAGCAGTTTGTCACCGCATTAAAGTCGCTTCCGCGTCGTCCGAATAAGATTGCCACGGGCATGGTCATATGTGTAGACGCTAGTATTACTAGAATTACTTTATCAGGAGTAGGGCTGTTTAAAAAAAATCAATTAATATAATACGGGATCGATTTGTTTCAAAATGATCTCTCGTAGTCAACTAAATCGCCGTATAACCCTCAGTACTTGCCATTAAATCGTCTCCAACCGGTGCGTAAAGTGATAATTCTAATTTTTCACTTAATTAATTTAGGTAACTGGTATATTTTGTTTAAGGATGGTCAAACGGACCGATAGTAGTCCAAATATATGTGGTAATACGTTGTAAGTCGTTTGTCAAATAAAAGGCGTGTGGCGGAAATTTGTGAGGCTGGCGAATTGCATTTCAAGTAGTACTAGGTTTGTGAAAGGATGATCGGTAGGTTGGCGAATCTCATCGCCGGTGCAATTCGCGGACCTATATAATTAGAATTTGGCGAACCTCAGCGGCGGTGCAATTCGTCAGCCTACCCCCCTAATAGTGCAGTTCACTACTTACCGCCATGCCTCGTGGTGAGGTAGGCTGGCGAATTGCATGGCGTTCGTATGTACATTTTACGATTTAATAAGTTCTCCCTGACGTACGACAACTTTTAAGTAGTTAACCAGTTGTAGTTCTATCGTTTAGTAATAGTTTTGCCTCGGGGAGGTTAGCCGTATTGGTGCGGTAATCATTCGAAGTAGAGTATAAATGCGTTTGCCATATATGTCGAATAACTGTTTAGTAAGCGTTTTCTATATAAGCCTGTACGTAAATGGTAATCTTCTCCCAGATGTAATTATAAGTTTAAATTGTTAAACGGAACTAGGGCTATCAGGAAAAAATAGATTTAACTCCGGGCGGGTTGCCGTTGATCAATGGGGGGCTCCGGAACCTGTGTTCAAGCGGTTCCGATCGCACCGGAATCGCAGGCGTGCGTGCGTAGCGTATGAAGGCTGACGAATTGCACATTTAGTGAAATTCGTCAGCCTACCGACCTCACTATGCAGTAGGTAGGTTGGCGAATTTCACGTAAAGTGCAATTCGTGAACTGCACTTTATGTGCAATTCGTCAGCCTACCTACCTCACTATGCAGAAGGTAGGCTGGCGAATTTCACATAAAAAGCAATTCGTGAACTGTACTTTATGTGCAATTCGTCAGCCTACCCACCTCACTATGCAGTAGGTAGGCTGGCGAATTTCACATAACGTGCAATTCGTGAACTGCACTTTATGTGCAATTCGTCAGCTTACTTACCTCACTAGGCGGTAGGTAGGCTGGCGAATTTCAGATAAAGTGCAATTCGTGAACTGTACTTTATGTGCAATTCGTCAGCCTACCCACCTCACTATGCAGTAGGTAGGCTGGCGAATTTCACATAACGTGCAATTCGTGAACTGCACTTTATGTGCAATTCGTCAGCCTACCTACCTCACTATGCAGTAGGTAGGCTGGCGAATTTCACATAAAGTGCAATTCGTGAACTGCACTTTATGTGCAATTCGTCAGCTTACTTACCTCACTAGGCGGTAGGTAGGCTGGCGAATTTCAGATAAAGTGCAATTCGTGAACTGCACTTTATGTGCAATTCGTCAGCCTACCGACCTCACTATGCAGTAGGTAGGTTGGCGAATTTCACATAAAGTGCAATTCGTGAACTGCACTTTATGTGCAATTCGTCAGCCTACCTACCTCACTATGCAGAAGGTAGGCTGGCGAATTTCACATAAAAAGCAATTCGTGAACTGTACCTTATGTGCAATTCGTCAGCTTACTTACCTCACTAGGCGTTAGGTAGGCTGGCGAATTTCAGATAAAGTGCAATTCGTGAACTGTACTTTATGTGCAATTCGTCAGCCTACCCACCTCACTATGCAGTAGGTAGGCTGGCGAATTTCACATAAAGTGCAATTCGTGAACTGCACTTTATGTGCAATTCGTCAGCTTACTTACTTCACTAGGCGGTAGGTAGGCTGGCGAATTTCAGATAAAGTGCAATTCGTGAACTGCACTTTATGTGCAATTCGTCAGCCTACCCACCTCACTATGCAGTAGGTAGGCTGGCGAATTTCACATAAAGTGCAATTCGTGAACTGCACTTTATGTGCAATTCGTCAGCTTACTTACTTCACTAGGCGGTAGGTAGGCTGGCAAATTTCAGATAAAGTGCAATTCGTCAACTGCACTTTATGTGCAATTCGTCAGCCTGACTTGTGCATAACTTTAATTAGTTAACTAGAATAAGGGCTTTCGATTTATAGTACATTTATTTTCGGGAGTGTAGCCGTTATCGTGTTGATGGAACGCGAATCAGAGTGATGCGAAGCAGTTTGTCACCGCATTAAAGTCGCTTCCGCGTCGTCCGAATAAGATTGCCACGGGCATGGTCATATGTGTAGACGCTAGTATTACTAGAATTACTTTATCAGGAGTAGGGCTGTTTAAAAAAAATCAATTAATATAATACGGGATCGATTTGTTTCAAAATGATCTCTCGTAGTCAACTAAATCGCCGTATAACCCTCAGTACTTGCCATTAAATCGTCTCCAACCGGTGCGTAAAGTGATAATTCTAATTTTTCACTTAATTAATTTAGGTAACTGGTATATTTTGTTTAAGGATGGTCAAACGGACCGATAGTAGTCCAAATATATGTGGTAATACGTTGTAAGTCGTTTGTCAATTAAAATGCGTGTGGCGGAAATTTGTGAGGCTGGCGAATTGCATTTCAAGTAGTACTAGGTTTGTGAAAGGATGATCGGTAGGTTGGCGAATCTCATCGCCGGTGCAATTCGCGGACCTATATAATTAGAATTTGGCGAACCTCAGCGGCGGTGCAATTCGTCAGCCTACCCCCCTAATAGTGCAGTTCACTACTTACCGCCATGCCTCGTGGTGAGGTAGGCTGGCGAATTGCATGGCGTTCGTATGTACATTTTACGATTTAATAAGTTCTCCCTGACGTACGACAACTTTTAAGTAGTTAACCAGTTGTAGTTCTATCGTTTAGTAATAGTTTTGCCTCAGGGAGGTTAGCCGTATTGGTGCGGTAATCATTCGAAGTAGAGTATAAATGCGTTTGCCATATATGTCGAATAACTGTTTAGTAAGCGTTTTCTATATAAGCCTGTACGTAAATGGTAATCTTCTCCCAGATGTAATTATAAGTTTAAATTGTTAAACGGAACTAGGGCTATCAGGAAAAAATAGATTTAACTCCGGGCGGGTTGCCGTTGATCAATGGGGGGCTCCGGAACCTGTGTTCAAGCGGTTCCGATCGCACCGGAATCGCAGGCGTGCGTGCGTAGCGTATGAAGGCTGACGAATTGCACATTTAGTGAAATTCGTCAGCCTACCGACCTCACTATGCAGTAGGTAGGTTGGCGAATTTCACGTAAAGTGCAATTCGTGAACTGCACTTTATGTGCAATTCGTCAGCCTACCTACCTCACTATGCAGAAGGTAGGCTGGCGAATTTCACATAAAAAGCAATTCGTGAACTGTACTTTATGTGCAATTCGTCAGCCTACCCACCTCACTATGCAGTAGGTAGGCTGGCGAATTTCACGTAACGTGCAATTCGTGAACTGCACTTTATGTGCAATTCGTCAGCCTACCTACCTCACTATGCAGTAGGTAGGCTGGCGAATTTCACATAAAGTGCAATTCGTGAACTGCACTTTATGTGCAATTCGTCAGCTTACTTACCTCACTAGGCGGTAGGTAGGCTGGCGAATTTCAGATAAAGTGCAATTCGTGAACTGCACTTTATGTGCAATTCGTCAGCCTACCGACCTCACTATGCAGTAGGTAGGTTGGCGAATTTCACATAAAGTGCAATTCGTGAACTGCACTTTATGTGCAATTCGTCAGCCTACCTACCTCACTATGCAGAAGGTAGGCTGGCGAATTTCACATAAAAAGCAATTCGTGAACTGTACTTTATGTGCAATTCGTCAGCTTACTTACCTCACTAGGCGGTAGGTAGGCTGGCGAATTTCAGATAAAGTGCAATTCGTGAACTGTACTTTATGTGCAATTCGTCAGCCTACCCACCTCACTATGCAGTAGGTAGGCTGGCGAATTTCACATAACGTGCAATTCGTGAACTGCACTTTATGTGCAATTCGTCAGCCTACCTACCTCACTATGCAGTAGGTAGGCTGGCGAATTTCACATAAAGTGCAATTCGTGAACTGCACTTTATGTGCAATTCGTCAGCTTACTTACCTCACTAGGCGGTAGGTAGGCTGGCGAATTTCAGATAAAGTGCAATTCGTGAACTGCACTTTATGTGCAATTCGTCAGCCTACCGACCTCACTATGCAGTAGGTAGGTTGGCGAATTTCACATAAAGTGCAATTCGTGAACTGCACTTTATGTGCAATTCGTCAGCCTACCTACCTCACTATGCAGAAGGTAGGCTGGCGAATTTCACATAAAAAGCAATTCGTGAACTGTACTTTATGTGCAATTCGTCAGCTTACTTACCTCACTAGGCGGTAGGTAGGCTGGCGAATTTCAGATAAAGTGCAATTCGTGAACTGCACTTTATGTGCAATTCGTCAGCCTACCCACCTCACTATGCAGTAGGTAGGCTGGCGAATTTCACCTAAAGTGCAATTCGTGAACTGCACTTTATGTGCAATTCGTCAGCTTACTTACTTCACTAGGCGGTAGGTAGGCTGGCGAATTTCAGATAAAGTGCAATTCGTCAACTGCACTTTATGTGCAATTCGTCAGGCTGACTTGTGCATAACTTTAATTAGTTAACTAGAATAAGGGCTTTCGATTTATAGTACATTTTTTTTCGGGAGTGTAGCCGTTATCGTGTGGATGGAACGCGAATCAGAGTGATGCGAAGCAGTTTGTCGCCGCATTAAAGTCGCTTCCGCGTCGTCCGAATAAGATTGCCACGGGCATGGTCATATGTGTAGACGCTAGTATCACTAGAATTACTTTATCAGGAGTAGGGCTGTTTAAAAAAAAATCAATAAATATAATACGGGATCGATTTGTTTCAAAATGATCTCTCGTAGTCAACTAAATCGCCGTATAACACTCAGTACTTGCCATAAAATCGTCTCCAACCGGTGCGTAAAGTGATAATTCTAATTTTTCACTTAATTAATGTAGGTAACTGGTATATTTTGTTTAAGGATGGTCAAACGGACCGATAGTAGTCCAAATATATGTGGTAATACGTTGTAAGTCGTTTGTCAATTAAAATGCGTGTGGCGGAAATTTGTGAGGCTGGCGAATTGCATTTCAAGTAGTACTAGGTTTGTGAAAGGATGATCGGTAGGTTGGCGAATCTCATCGCCGGTGCAATTCGCGGACCTATATAATTAGAATTTGGCGAACCTCAGCGGCGGTGCAATTCGTCAGCCTACCCCCCTAATAGTGCAGTTCACTACTTACCGCTACAGTGTACGTAGCGAATCATTCGTCTTACAGGATCATGTTCCTTCTTTTTCCACGTTTATGAGGTAATCCATGAGTTTTTTAGAGTCCGTGTTTGTTGCGAACCATCAGTCGTACTGGATCAGTTTCTTTCTTTCTACACGTTCATATGGTTATCCAAGCGTCTAATAGAGACAGTGTACGTTTCGAATATCCGTCGTACTGGATAATGTTCCTTCTTTTTTTCGCGTTTACATGGCTATCCACGCGACTCAAAGAGTCAGTGTTGGTAGCGAACCCTCTTTCGTACCGGATCATGTTCCTTCTTTTTTTTAACGTTTATAAGGTTATCCAAGCGTCATATTGAGTTTACAAAGCGATTTACAAAGCGATTTGTGTCTCAGGTTAGGTGGTTCTCGTAGTGCTTTCGTTTCATTTATCGTAAAACAAAATCGCGATAAATGTCATCTTTTTAATTCATGTTTAATGTGATGTACGGTGGTAGCGTCACGCGGAGCCCAACAAGTGGTACAACATTTTCACTTAACAAAGGCACTTTAATTTCTTCAATTTCTTCATCGTTTTCTTCATCCACCTCCAATACTTCTTCAACTTTTGTACATTTGTTATAAAATATTGAAGCGTCTTGGGGACACATGTTCACTCTAGCTATTATAGGTGAAGAATGTTCTCAACACAAACCACACCACTCTTATATCGCCATGTCATTGAGTGGAGGGGGGGGTTCTTTTTATGGTACCATTTTAGTAAAAGAAAATAATACAATTCTGTCTTTACCACAATATTGCTCTTAATTAGAGCTTTTCATTGATGTATGACTTGCCTTATTCCGGCAAACCATTCTTGAATTATTAGTCATTTTCTAATCCGGATTATTGTCGGGGGGAGGGGGTGGGCTCGTCAGATTCAAGTTCAAGGTCAAGGTCACCAAGGTCAAGTTCACTGCCGGGGGGGAGGCTCGTCAGGTTCAAGTTCAAGGTCAAGGTCACCAAGGTCAAGTTCACTGCCGGGGGGGGGATTAACTTAATTGAGGTCAAGGTCACCAAAAAATGATAATGTACCAAAGTGATGGGGACGGCCGGAGCCATCCCCACCACTCTGTTTGCCTAACACTTCCCCAAATCCCAACCCACTATAGTTACGTCTTGCAAGGGATCCCAATTTTTGGCCCGCACGCACGTGGCGATCCAGTTTGGTGAGCTGTGATACGGGCGGTTCAGTCTCGGGCCCGAAGGCACTGGGCTTGACCATTCCAATTTTGCAATGGGGACTCTGGAACAGCTAATGCAAGACGCAACTCTAACCTCCCACCCTCAATCTAGACCCACCCAAATATGATTATTTCCTAACAAAATTAAACATTTTAAAGCAATAAAAAATATGCGCTACCTACGGCACAACGCGCATGTCCCACCCATATTTAATGAAGTTCAACAGAACTTCCATAATTTAAAATTAAATTTAATCTACCCACCTAACAGCTAGCTGTAAAAGGTTATTAATAAATACAAATACAATAATTATACCAAAACTCAACATCAAAAACACATTTTCCAAACATCAACAATACCATAACACACCTTAATGCTAACATCGCAATGCGCAATTAAAGCTTAAAATTAGCACAACTTAAAACTAAAAATAACATTTTGCACACACACTCACACACAACAAGTATTAATATTAAAACCCTAACAGCAAGAGTAACTCAAATATACAGGGTGTTTGGCAGTCAGTGTCAAAAAAATTAAGGGGTTATTATGCACTCAAAATGCAACAAGAATACGCAAATTAGACACTTACATCTCAATCCACCTTCCAGTAGCACTCATTCAAATTTTTTTTTCAAAATCTTGACATTGCCCTTAAAAATCTAATTTCTCTTGCCATTTACCAAACATATCGACATTTTTTATGTCATTTTTAGAAAGTACATGAAATTTTCTATCAGAATAAGTACAGTTCGTTCCAGTTAAGCCTTCTTAAAGGTTTGTAAAATCTACCCGAAAACAAAATTTTGGGAAATTAAAAAAAAAGGGCGCTATAACTTACGTAAGAAAATTTTTTATGCTTCAACCTACAAACTCTCAAATATCACCAAAACTTACACACATCATAAGCTTTAAAATGATATAATACAAGTGACATATCCTTTACGCCTACTGGGCAAAATTAGGCATTAAATATAATGATTGACCCTTTTTTATAAATTCACCACCAACACCAACAATAAATACTAAGATGGAAGTTCTTCAAAGTTGGACCATAAACCAACACGTCACTCTAACGTGACGTGTTCCATACGCTAAGTAGGAATTAATATTTTGACTCCGACTGCCGGTACTTATTAAAACTAATATCAATGGAGTACCTTATCTGCCTTAAGACTGCCCCTCAAGCCTTTTGTGGCAAATAATTGTTGCAAAAAAAAAATTAGCAACTAAAAAATTATAAATTCATTATTTGCAATTAAAACAGATTTTATTAAAAATTTTAACAAATTAGAAGTAGAAAATTAAAGTTAAACACGTACTTAAAAAACATTACTCTTAAAAACTGACACTTTAAAACTTAAAGATCTTGTTCAAACTGCCTGCCTTCACGTCTGATACATGCTCGAAACCTCTTTCTCATTGCACCAACTGTAACTTTAAAAGAAAGTTTTTCTCGCAACTTTTCTATAGCTGTTGTAATTCGGTGTCTCAGCTCCTCTTCAGTATCCACAGTTGTTGTGTATACTTCGCTCTTTAGAAACCCCCAGACAAAGAAGTCCATGGGCGTTAGATCAGGTGACCTAGCTGGCCACGCGACGGGTCCGCCTCGACCAATCCATGTAGGGTAGTTGAGAGTAAGCCAGTCTCTCACCTCGTTTGTGAAATGTGGAGGAGCTCCATCATGCTGAAATATTAGTTCGTCTCTTTGATTTTTATCCAGTACATCAACGAGGGTAGGTAAGGTGTGCTGTAAGAAGTCCAGGTATGTTGGTCCATTCAAGGTATCTTCAAAGATATGGGGACCAATTAATTGGTCCCCTATGACTCCAGCCCAGACATTAACTCGGAAACGTCTTTGAAAAGCCCTTTCCTTAGTAGCTCTGGGGTTTCGTTCTGACCAGTGATGCATATTGTGACTATTAAAAATCCTCTCTCTGGTAAACAACGATTCATCTGACCACAAAATCTTTTTGAAGAAGCCATATTGTTCCATGTCACTATTCAGGAGCCACCGGCAAAACTGCACTCTTGGTCCAAAGTCATTTTCTTCGAGGGCTTGAACTTGGCGAAAATGAAATGGATGGTGTTGGTTTTTTTTTCAAGACGTCCCAAACTTTCCAATTAGAAGTACCAATGTCTCTAGCAACTTCTCTAGTACTTATTCCGGGTTCATTATGAACAGCATCAAGTATTAATTCGTCTGTCGCAACGCCATATACTGGACCCATTTCATTACGCTGTTTTTGTACGGTGCCAAAGTCCGCAAGCCGCTGGTGTAATCTAGAGAAAACTCTTGGATAAGGAATGCGCCGATTCGGAAAGCGACGTTCATATTCCCTGCTGGCGGCAAGAGCATTTCCGTTACAAAAACCATACACAAAGTGCATATCAGCATATTCTTGTGATGTGAATTCCATTGCAAGCTTGGTTTTAATTAACAGAGGTTTGCTACCAATAACGAAGATGAGTATTTATGATTACCATATCCTCGAATACGCTTTGTGATTTATATACCTATAAACTGACAATTGACACGAGATACAACTAGTAAATCACAATATATTTCCTTAACGACTATGAATAGATATTAATTTCAACTAAGAGTAGGAAGCGATCGTTTTTTGGTATTGTATAATGAATTATTATGAGAGAATTACGACAATTGACTTAAACATTGGGTATATCCAATATTTCCAATTTAAGTAATAACGTACTGTTTTTTAACAGATATAGTGCAGTTCACGAATTGCACTTTATCTGAAATTCACCAGCCTACCTACTGCCCAGTGAGGTAGGTCAGCTGACGAATCTCAGATAAAGTGCAGTTCAGGAATTGCACTTTACCTGAAATTCGCCAGCCTACCTACTGCCCAGTGAGGTAGGTAAGCTGACGAATCTCAGATATAGTGCAGTTCACGAATTGCACTTTATCTGAAATTCGCCAGCCTACCTACTGCATAGTGAGGTGGGTAGGCTGACGAATTGCACATAAAGTGCAGTTCACGAATTGCACTTTATCTGAAATTCGCCAGCCTACCGACTGCATAGTGAGGTGGGTAGGCTGACGAATTGCACATAAAGTGCAGTTCACGAATTGCACTTTATCTGAAATTCGCCAGCCTACCTACTGCATAGTGAGGTGGGTAGGCTGACGAATTTCACTAAATGTGCAGTTCACGAATTGCACTTTATGTGAAATTCGCCAGCCTACCTACTGCATAGTGAGGTGGGTAGGCTGACGAATTGCACATAAAGTGCAGTTCACGAATTGCACTTTATCTGAAATTCGCCAGCCTACCTACTGCATGGTGAGGTGGGTAGGCTGACGAATTGCACATAAAGTGCAGTTCACGAATTGCACTTTATCTGAAATTCGCCAGCCTACCTACTGCCCAGTGAGGTAGGTAAGCTGACGAATCTCAGATATAGTGCAGTTCACGAATTGCACTTAGGATTATAAAGTGAGGTTCGCCAGCCTACCTACTGCCCAGTGAGGTAGGTAAGCTGACGAATCTCAGATATAGTGCAGTTCACGAATTGCACTTATGATTATAAAGTGAGGTTCGCCAGCCTACCTACTGCCCAGTGAGGTAGGTAAGCTGACGAATCTCAGATATAGTGCAGTTCACGAATTGCACTTATGATTATAAAGTGAGGTTCGCCAGCCTACCTACTGCCCAGTGAGGTAAGTAAGCTGACGAATCTCAGATTTAGTGCAGTTCATGAATTGCACTTTATCTGTAATTCGCCAGACTACCTACTGCCCAGTGAGGTAAGTAAGCTGACGAATCTCAGATTTAGTGCAGTTCACGAATTGCACTTTATTTATTTATTTTTTTTTATGTGAGGATTAACGTTGAAATTAATCCTATTATTCTTCATTACGGATTATACTTATTATTATTCTACCGCTTATTCTTCATTAACAATTAATGAAGGCTCACGCGAGACTCGCCTACTATATTATTACTCTACCGCTTATTATTCAATAAGAATTAAAGAAGGCTCACGCGAGACTCGCCTACTATATTATTACTCTACCGCTTATTATTCAATAAGAATTAAAGAAGGCTCACGCGAGACTCGCCTACTATATTATTACTCTACCGCTTATAATTCAATAAGAATTAAAGAAGGCTCACGCGAGACTCGCCTACTATATTTTCACTCTACAAATTATTCTCCATTAAATATTAAAGAAGGCTCACGCGAGACCCGCGTACCATATGTCGAAGCCATCATTTCGACAATAGTACATTTAGTATAGTAATAGTCAGTTTTCCCTTATATGTGACAATATGCTGAAATAACGCCATCTTGAATTGCCCGTACTGAAATAACGCCATCTTGACTCGGCCGTACTGAAATAACGCCATCTTGAATAGACCGTACTGAAATAACGCCATCTTCAATTGGCCGTACTGAAATAACGCCATCTTGACTCGGCCGGTCAGTAACTATCGATTAAAAATTAAAGAAGGCTCACGCGACACTCTACAACTTATTCCCCATTAAATATTAAAGAAGGCTCACGCAAGACCCGCCTAACATATGACGAAGCGTTATTACGACAATAGTACATTCAGTATAGTAATAAACGGTTTTCCCTTATATGTGACAATATACTGAAATAACGCCTTCTTGAATCGGCCGTACTGAAATAACGCCATCTTGACTCGGCCGGTCGTTGACTATAATAAGCATGAAATCTTCTTCACTCGGCCGAGTACTCAATCATTATATTGCATTTGAATTGACCGCCACTGAAATTGGACCAATCACAGTGAACGCCAGTTAAACTGGCCCAATCGCTGTTGCCGCCGCCGACACACCAAAAAATAGACCAATCACAAGGGTTAAAGAAGTGTCAGGTCACGAATTTAGGTTAAACTGGGATCCCCTTAAGAACTCTAGAAGGAATCCCTTTTCCGAGCAAATTTTTGGTCGGACAAAAAATTAACTTACTTATCAGGCCTTTAAATGGACAATACCTATATCAGAAAAATTCTGCCAGAACGTAGTTCACGTCGATATGCGACTTGGCACGAACTAAATTCTATTTACGAAGATATTAACGTTTAAAATCGCGAGGTGAGGACCATTATTTCAGAAATTTCTAATTATCTCGGTAATTAAGCGTTTTTCAGCGTTTTGGCCCCCAACCCACCTCCTTAAATGGTTCCTCCCAAGACGGCCATCTCGATTTGTAATGCTGAGCCCGATCGAATAAACATAAATTCGACACGAGTGCAGCTGGCGAATTGCACGTACCGTGCAGTCAATTCGCCAGCCTCATTCACTTCACCGGTGCTGAAGCTGGCGAATTGCACCTGCCGTGCAGTTCATTTTGCTTCAATTCGCCAGCCTACTTCACCTCACCGGTGCTGAAGCTGGCGAATTTACCTCACTATTGATGAAGCTGGCGAATTGCACCAGTGCTGAAGCTGGCGAATCTCACTATCCTGACACACGAATGGCAGAGATGCAATGAAAAACCGACAACAAACATTAAACACCGTAACCTTACAAACGTTAAAAAAAGAAGGAACATGATCCGGTACGACTGAGGGTTAGCTACCAACACTGACTCTAAAAAACGATTGGATTACCTCATAAACGTGAAAAAAGAAGGAACATTATACTGTAAGACGAATTATTCGATACGTACTATGATTCTATATTGATTCGAATAGACATAAGTTTGACACGAGTGAGGCTGGCGAATTGCACGTGCAGTGCGGTTCATTTTGCTGCGAATCTCAGAATACGAGTAACTCGTCCTGAATATTAATACTTGTTGTGTGTGAGTGTGTGTGCAAAATGTTATTTTTAGTTTTAAGTTGTGCTAATTTTAAGCTTTAATTGCGCATTGCGATGTTAGCATTAAGGTGTGTTATGGTATTGTTGATGTTTGGAAAATGTGTTTTTGATGTTGAGTTTTGGTATAATTATTGTATTTGTATTTATTAATAACCTTTTACAGCTAGCTGTTAGGTGGGTAGATTAAATTTAATTTTAAATTATGGAAGTTCTGTTGAACTTCATTAAATATGGGTGGGACATGCGCGTTGTGCCGTAGGTAGCGCATATTTTTTATTGCTTTAAAATGTTTAATTTTGTTAGGAAATAATCATATTTGGGTGGGTCTAGATTGAGGGTGGGAGGTTAGAGTTGCGTCTTGCATTAGCTGTTCCAGAGTCCCCATTGCAAAATTGGAATGGTCAAGCCCAGTGCCTTCGGGCCCGAGACTGAACCGCCCGTATCACAGCTCACCAAACTGGATCGCCACGTGCGTGCGGGCCAAAAATTGGGATCCCTTGCAAGACGTAACTATAGTGGGTTGGGATTTGGGGAAGTGTTAGGCAAACAGAGTGGTGGGGATGGCTCCGGCCGTCCCCATCACTTTGGTACATTATCATTTTTTGGTGACCTTGACCTCAATTAAGTTAATCCCCCCCCCGGCGATGAACTTGACCTTGGTGACCTTGACCTTGAACTTGAACCTGACGAGCCTCCCCCCCGGCAGTGAACTTGACCTTGGTGACCTTGACCTTGAACTTGAATCTGACGAGCCCACCCCCTCCCCCCGACAATAATCCGGATTAGAAAATGACTAATAATTCAAGAATGGTTTGCCGGAATAAGGCAAGTCATACATCAATGAAAAGCTCTAATTAAGAGCAATATTGTGGTAAAGACAGAATTGTATTATTTTCTTTTACTAAAATGGTACCATAAAAAGAACCCCCCCCTCCACTCAATGACATGGCGATATAAGAGTGGTGTGGTTTGTGTTGAGAACATTCTTCACCTATAATAGCTAGAGTGAACATGTGTCCCCAAGACGCTTCAATATTTTATAACAAATGTACAAAAGTTGAAGAAGTATTGGAGGTGGATGAAGAAAACGATGAAGAAATTGAAGAAATTAAAGTGCCTTTGTTAAGTGAAAATGTTGTAACAAGAATATTTGTGGATCCGAATTCACCAATGGATATTATAGGAAGGTTTTTAATTGAAGTTGTGACATGGATAGAAAATGGAAGATTAGTAAACATAGGATCTCCAATTTTGGTAGATGATAGACACACCTTTGGTGTATATTGGAGAAACATAGATCTGTTATGGCTGTGGGCGGAGGCATATGTGGAGTATTTGCAATTGGAAGAAAATATAGGCTTTAATCATTACTTTTCAGTTTTAGTGTTAAACTACTAATTCTAACATTTCACTAAAAAAAACCTTACAAATGTGGTGGGGGAAGCATTATATAAAGGGAATAGAAGGGAGAAGCATTTCATTTCCGTGCTAAATTTCAAAGAGTAAACATCAACACGATGCATCAATGTGAAATTTGCTCAGAAACTTTTCATGATAATATTCTACTAGAAATACATAAAGAATTATTTCATAATAATAATGAAGATGTAACAGAAACAGAATATGAAGATTTAAAACTATATGAAGAAGAAGAACCAAAATAAGAACAACAAGAAGAAGAACCATTAGCAGGACCATCTAATGAAATACCACATCAATGTGAAATTTGCTCAGAAACTTTTCATGATAATATTCTACTAGAAATACATAAAGAATTATTCCATAATAATAATGAAGATGTAACAGAAACAGAATATGAAGATTTAAAACTATACGAAGAAGAAGAACCAAAAGAAGAACAACAAGAAGAAGAACCATTAGCAGGACCATCTAATGAAATACCGTGTTTAAAAGTATTTGCTTTAGAAGGTAGAGTAGTAATGCACCACAAAATTCAAAATGAAAATTTCAATTGGATCAGTTTTTTAAAGAAGTAAGAACAATTGTAAGTAAAACACTCACAGAAGAATTAAGAAGACTAAACTTTATTAAATTTGGCATATTATTAAATGCTATGTTTACTAATGTAGAAGGAGAAATGTCACCAAGAGGATTCATGACAAAAAACCAGACCATCATGGCAAGTTCAGATATTAATTCAATAGTTGAAGATTGTTTGGAAGAAATACTAACAAAAATTCAAGAACATGAAGGAAGAGGATCTGGTTGGAGTTTGGTTAGTATTGAGAGTATGGATGTTAGAGTTCATAAACACGGCTATGGATTAAGGGGTAGCAATTATATTCCGCTCCCAAAGAAAATTTCAGACACCAAATCATGTATAAATGTTCAAAATGAAGATATGGAATGTTTTAGATATGCAATGACGGCAAAATTTGTACCACCTAACCATGCGGTTAGACCCAGTGAAGAATATGAAACACACAGATTTAGATATAATTTCCAAGGATTGACTTACCCAGTGGCTTTGAAGGACATCCCAAAGTTCGAAAAACAAAACCCTGGAACATCTGTTAATGTTTTTGGTTTGGACAGTTCGAATAAAGTGTACCCATTGCGTGTGGTGAAGAATGAACTCCCAGATCATACAGACTTATTACTACTTACAAAAGGTGATGTTTCCCACTATGTATGGATTAAAAAATTTGAAACTCTTGTAAGTTATCAACTATGTAAAACTAAAAATAAGAAGATAGTTTGCAAAAGATGCTTCAATTTTCATGAAGAAAGAAGAGAAGGAAATGAATGGTTACAAGAGCATAAAAAACTATGTAACAACAACTATGAAGCAAAAATTATCTTACCGTGTCCAAGTAAGGCAGAGTTAAAATTTGAGAAAATCTCCCATCAATATCGGATTCCCATTGTTGTCTATGCTGATCTTGAATCGACACTAGTGCCTATTGAAAATAATGATGGTGATGTAGCAAGGAAAAGTGTTAAGTATCAGATACATGATCCAAACAGTTTTTGTTTAATGGTTAAATCTACTCTTTCTGAAGAACATCTAAATAAATTTAATTTAACTTCAAAACCTATTGTCTATCGTGGTGTTAATGCTTCTAAAATATTCCTTGATCAGTTGTATATAATAGCGGAAAGTGTTGAAAGATTGTACAGTGATATTATACCGATGATACCTTTGGATGAAGAAGAAGAGATTCAACATGAAAATGCAACTCATTGTTATTTATGTAGAAATGAATTTACTGTGGAAAATCACAAGGTTCATGATCATGACCATCTAACAGGGTATTATAGAGGTGCTGCATGTAACAGCTGTAATATCAACTACAAGATCCCTACAAATATACCTGTAACTTTACATAACCTTAGTGGTTATGATGCGCATTTTATCATTCCGGAATTAGGAAGAGATAATGGAGAAATTGATGTCATAGCTGAAACCACGGAGAAGTTTATAAGTTTTACTAAAAAAGTTGGAAATATAAAGCTTCGGTTTTTAGATTCTTACCGTTTTATGCCATCTAGTTTAATGAAGCTTTCTGAAAACCTGAGAACAGAAGATTTAATAGAAACCAAGAAGATTGTAAGTAATGACAAGGTTAATTTAGTTCTTCGCAAAGGTGTTTTCCCGTATGATTATATGGATAGCTTAGAAAGATTTAATGAAATATCCCTTCCACCAAAAGAAGAATTCAAAAGTAAACTATATTACACAGATATATCCCATGAAGATTATGAACATGCGTGTAGAGTATGGAATGAATTAGGATTTAAAACACTTGGAGAATATTCGGACTTTTATGTAAAACTAGATGTAACTTTACTTTGTGATATAATGGAAGAGTTTAGAAATACATGTTTTAAGGCATATGGATTAGACCCTCTGCATTCTTGTACATCACCTGGACTAGCTTGGCAAGCAATGTTAAAGGAAACAAAATGTAAACTCCAACTTCTTACAGATATAGACATGGTGCTGATGTTGGAATCAGGTGTTCGAGGGGGACTAACTCAAAGCGTAACACGACATGTAAAGGCGAATAACAAATATTTGCCCAATTTTGATGCAACAAAACCAAGTACATACTTAGGTTATTTTGATGCAAATAACCTTTATGGATGGGCCATGTCGAATCCTCTCCCGTTTGGCGAATTTAAATGGGTAGACCCTGATTCTATTGGAAACATCATGGATATAGCAAAACATGGAGATACTGGTTATATTTTGGATGTAGATATTGAGTACCCTGAACATTTGCATGACCACCATTATGATTTACCTCTACTGGCCAAGACAGAAATATCACCAACCGGTAGATGGCCTAAATTAATGATGACTTTAACCAACAAATCAAGATATGTTGCTCATTATTGGGTAATACAACAAGCCCTAGAATTAGGATTGAGAATAACAAAAATTAATAGAGCTTTACAATTTTCTCAATCCTGTTGGTTAAAGTCATACATTGACAATAACACAAAAAGAAGAACTGCAGCTACATCTAATTTTCAAAAGGACTTTTATAAATTGATGAATAATGCGATATTTGGCAAGACACTGGAAAACAAAAGAAAGCATAAGAATGTGAAATTAGTTAGTGATCCGGTGAAACTACAAAAGCTGGTACAAAAACCTAACTTCGGATCATCCATAATAATCAACGAAAATCTTGTAGATGTTTCCATGAACAAAGTTTCAATTACAATGGATCGTCCTTTATATGTGGGGATGTCTATTCTAGATATTTCAAAGACCCACATGTATGACTTCCATTACAACAAGATGGTTAAATTTTATGGAAGAGAAAACATCGGCATTGTATACATGGATACGGACGCTTTTATTTATTGGATAAGAACTGAAGATATGTATGAAGACCTACGCTGTTTTATCTACAATAACGACTTTGACTTTTCTGATTATCCACAAGACCATCCCAATTACGACAATGGTAGAAATAAAAAAAAGTTCAAAGACGAAACAAATAGCGTGCCAATGGAAGAGGTTGTTGCTTTAATGTCTAAATTGTATTCATTTAAATTGTACAAAAATGAAAAAAGAGAACATGAAATCGTGAAGAAGGCCAAAGGTATAAAAACCTCATACCTGAAGAAGAATGTACAGTTTGAAGAATACATGAGATGCTTATTTGAAAATGTTGAGACAACAGCAACATTTAACACCATAAGAAGCTTCAACCATCGTCTCTTCAGTGTAAAGCAAACCAAATGGGCTTTGAGTTGTAAGGATGATAAGAGGTACATCCTGGAAGATAATATAAAAACTCTACCATTTGGACATTACTCCTTATACCCTATCGACCAGTAAACCTATTCTTCGTCCTTTACCTTCTTCCTTTTTCCTTTCCGTAAAGAAGAGGGGACATGACAAGCTCAATGTCATGTTCCCTCTTTTTTACACCAATGTAATATGGCCTTGACCTATAATCTAACCATATAAAAGAGGATAAACCATTTTAGAGATCAGTACTTTTACAAGCGGGGTGGAAGACACAACTGAAGATGGAAGATTTAAGGAACAAGATTGTAAATGAACTTCATAAGCCGGCAAGAAGAAAATTTCCTAGAAGAAATACAATTATAAATGGAATGAATGATCTTTTCCAAGCCGATCTTATTGAAATGATACCACATAGTAAATTAAATAAAGGATTCAAATACATTTTAGCGATTATAGACTGTTTTACTAAAGTGGCTGATGCTTTACCGCTAAAGGACAAGACTGGTAAAAGTGTTACAAAAGCTATGGAAATAGCTATACAAAGAAATAATTTCAACATCAAACATCTACAAACTGATGATGGAAAAGAATATTTTAACAAAGACTTTGCAGCTTTAATGAAGAAGTATAAAATAAATCATTATTCTACAAATTCTGAAGTTAAAGCTTCAATAATAGAAAGATTTAACAGAACGTTAAAAGGAGCAATGTATAAAACATTTTCCAAACGAGGATCATATATTTGGTATGATATATTGAATGAGCCTATATGGAAGAGAAAACATGAGAGTCAGTTATGAGCCAGCGCTCGGAGTGGATGGTTGTTCTGCCGGTCGGTCCCATACCTCAGATAAGGAACTGATAAAGCTTTCCCTTACATTTAAGCTTTCATGTCATGGCTTCTATAGTTGTATTAACTACAGTTTGAGTGTAAAATTAATAGTTATTGTAATTGAGTTGTGCGTCTTTGAATTCCACTATGTCTGATAAGTGTAAAATGTGCCAGAAATTAATATCTGCTCGACAGAACAAAGTGCAGGGTTGTGATTGTTCATTATTCTTTCATGGATCATGTGTTAAACTAACTAAAGACGATATTGAATATATGACAAGTAGTGCAACGTCATGGAGGTGTGAAACATGCAATAATGAACGAAGAAAAAGTATGCAAGTTCAATCAAAACTTGGTGAAAATCAACCTAACCTTAATGATGTAATTTCACTTTTGAACGAAATGAGGCAAGAAAGTAAGGACCAAATTAGCAAACTCGAAACAGACCTCGGAAACTCTGTTGAAAATTGTCACCAGACAATTGAAGAACTTAAGCAGACTGTTCAAACGCAAACAGAGGCACTTAAAAAATATGAACAGATGTATGATGCTTTGGTTGAAGAGAACAAAAAATTACATCTGCGTTTAAAAGAGATGGAAAAGCGGGAAGATGAGTCCAACCAGTATTCGCGCATCAACTGCATTGAGATCAGTGGAATACCCGAAATCAATAATGAAAATGTGTTACAAATAATAAAGAATGTGGGTAACAGTCTGGGCGTTGAAGTGGCAGAGGGGTCAGTGGACGCTTGTCACAGACTTGGAATAAAACGAGCTGATGAAAGTAGACCTCGCAGTATTATAGTCAAGTTTACAAGAAGGCTCATCAAGGAGGAAATATTAAAGAAAAGAAGAGTGAAACGCAATCTCAATACACACGATATCGGTTTTACTGCTAAGCCAGCTGACGTTGTATACATTAATGAATCCTTAACTCCAGCACGACGAGAAGTCCACAAAGAAGTAAGAGCTCTAAAGAAGAAAAAAGGGTTTAGCTTTGTCTGGGTACGTAATGGAAAGATTCTGGTGCGGCCATCAGAAGGAGCCAGCGTAATCGCAGTCACCACCATGGATGACTTGGAGAAGCTGAGGAAACTCCCACCGGCCCCAGGCTTACCCCAAGACACGGAAACTTCTTAGGACTTTTATTAACTGGTATTGTGTTTATTTTTAGTTTTTCATATTAGCAATGTAAATGGTGTTTTGTATATTATTTATTTATTTTTTTAATATGGCATTCTAACAATGCTTTATTATGGTTTTAAATTTGTTAAGGTTTTTTTTTTACATTTAAGTTCATAAATAAATGAATAGTATTTTATTAAGTAATTGTGACAACTGTATAACAGTGTTACAGCAAAATATCCGTAGCCTAAGGAGAAACTTTGATTCATTTGTTTCGGAGTTGAATTTAATAAATTTTAAGCCAGAAATAATAATATTAACCGAAATATGGATTGAAAACAACGAAGTAAACAGTTATATTTTACCTCATTATTCCATTTTTGTAAAATGTAATTCTGAAAATAGATCAGGTGGAGTAGCTATCTTCGTTTCTGATAAGATAATATCTAGCCAGATAGATAATACAAGTATGCAAACTGCTGATTGTGTTCATTTGAAATTATTGTTGCCACAAAATAGTCAATTGGACCTATTAGCTATTTACCGACTACATGAATTCTCTGCAGATAACTTTATAATAGAATTGGATTATATTATTAAACAAATCAAATCACCCAATCTAATGATTAACGGTGATATCAATATTAATATCCTTGAAATTTCACGCACAGTTGATGAGTACATGATAAAAATGGCAAGTTACGGATTAAGATCACTAATTAATAAGCCGACTAGAGTTACAAAGTTTTCAAAATCATGCATTGACCACATATTTTATAGAAATAAGCTTAACAATAATTTTATGTGTGAAGCTAAAGTTGTAAAAACATGTATAACCGATCACTGGATGACTGTAGCTTTTATCAGATTTAGCAATGGAATTGACTTCTTAAAAAATACTCACAAAAATGAGCAATTCTTCAAACTTGACATTAATTATTTAAAAAATATGGTAGATAAAATTGATTGGAGCGATATATTTGCTACAAAATTACCTTCTCTTGCACTCGATAACTTTGTAATGCAGTTGCAATGTTGTATAGATAAATCATACAAAACAGTAAAATTAAAATCAAAATTTATTAAACCTTGGATGAATACAAATATAAAAAAGAATATCGAACAAAAAAAATATACTGTACCATAACTTATTAAAAAATCCTAATGATCTGGACTTGGAGCGGAATTACAAAAGGTTTAAGAATGATTTGCTAAACCAGATAAGAATCGCTAAAAAACAATATTATTCAGAATTGTTTGAATTAAATAAAAGTAATAGTAAGACGCAATGGAAACTGATAAAAGAACTGACAGGTGATAAATTAAAAAATACAACCCCCATTGCATTAAAAAGTAAAGACAATAAAGTTATTTCAACCCCAAATAAAGTAGCAAATGTATTAAATGATTTTTTTTGCACTGTGGCTGATGACTTGAGAGAAGAAATAATTTTGGAAAATGCTAGTATTAATAAGGAATTTGATACTTATGGAAACATGTTTACAAGTAGCTCACCTAGTGAGTCAATTTTCTTTTACCCTACATGTAAGGAAGAAATAATCTTAATTATAAAATCTTTAAGAAATAATAAAGCACCAGGATATGACAATATAACACCCTCAATTATTAAAGAGATATCTGAGTCTATTGTTGATGTACTAGTTTATATTTTTAATTTAAGTATGTCTTGTGGCATTTTTCCGAAAAAATTGAAAAAAGCTGTCGTCATCCCATTATTTAAGAAAAACGACAAGACAAATCCTAGTAATTATAGACCAATAGCCCTGATATCAATTTTCTCAAAAATACTCGAAAAAATAGTAAAAGTTAGACTGGTAAAGTTTTTAACCAAACATAATTTTTTCAGCAAAAATCAGTATGGTTTTCAAAGCAAATTAAATACAAGTTCAGCGCTAATTGAATTTATGTCACAAGTGTACACAACAATTAATAATGGAAAAATAAGTGCAGGCATTTTTGTTGATGTAATGAAAGCGTTCGACACAGTGGATCACGAAATATTATTAACTAGGATGTATCAAGCAGGAATACGGGGAATCCCCCTGGAATGGTTCCGGTCATATCTGTCAGGCCGAAGTCAAATTACTAAGGTAAATAATGTTTTGAGTGATTTGGGGGAAATAAAATTAGGAATACCACAAGGTTCAGTTTTGTCAGGACCCCTTTTCTTGATATATATCAACGATTTATGCAACGGTAACTTTAGGGGTAATTTAGTGGCGTTTGATGATGACACAGCACTGTTGTATCAAGCGGAGTCACTTTTTGAGCTTAAGGAACAAATGCAACATGATGTGAATGCTCTCAGGTGGTGGTTCACGAAAAATCTAATGGTCATGAGCCCCAAAACAAAATACATAATATTTAATCTAACTAAACAAACGTCTTTTATAAGTTCTTTAAAATATCATGAAACAAAATGCTCCATAAATTCAAGTAATTGTAATTGTCAGGCTCTTGAGCAAGTTGATAGTATAAAATACTTGGGATTGTGGGTAGATAGTAGGCTTTGTTGGAAAGAGCATATGAATTACTTAAAGACAAAGCTTGTAAAATATGTTCGCATTTTTTACATGCTTCGACCCGTATGTTATACTCAGCTTCTTAGATCAATTTACTTTGCTTTTATAAATTCAAAAATAGAATATGGAATAGAAATATGGGGAGGAGCTTATTTCACAACTCTTAAGCCTATTATTACATTGCAAAAAGCATTCATTAGAATAATATTGAACAAAATTAAAACTGAGCATTCTTTCCCTCTCTTTCAAAGTTTGAACATTTTACCAATTAGAAATCTTTATGTTTTTAAGGTTTTAAAAATATTTTTTGATAGATGTGGGGCAAATCGAGGCGATCAAAAATATATTATGTTGAGGAATAGGTGGAATGTATACGTTCCCAAGCCTAAATTATCAATATTCAAAAAATTCTTTTTATATCTAGCACCTACCTTCTATAACTTACTGCCGGATTTTATTAAAACATGTTCAAATAAAAATAAATTTATAAAATTGACCCGCGATTACTTAATAAAAGAGACTGATATTAATAGATTTTTTACCACCTTAGTATAGTTAGAATGTTTCTATGCATAACACTTTATTATAATATTTTTTTCAGAAGTATAAACTGTTTCCTATAATGACTGTATTCTATATGCTAGTATTATAGGCTTTTCACTGTTGCTTAGATTAATGTGTTTCCTTTTCACTTTTGTACTGTTTTTAGTTAATAACTTGTTTTTTCTCTTAATTTTGTTGAATTTAAAATGAAGCCAATGAATGTTTTTGATTTATATTTGTTGCAACATTAAGATCAGTAGGTGGTACTGGTGACCGACCAGGCTTACTTTCTCACTGCGAGACAGTTAAATGGTTAAGTAATATATGTACACCCACACAGGTTTTATAACCTCAGGGCTTTATTGTTCAAAAATATGATGTTTTTTGTAATGAGTAAAATAGTTTAGGAATTATTGTGATTAGTAAAATATTGGTAAACTTATTGTGTTTGAAAATTGTAAATTGTTATTATAAATTGTACTCATATTGTAAATTTGTTGTGTGAACAATAAAGATTTTTTCAATTTCAAAAATTTCAAAATTTATATTACCACAACTTATAAAAGAATATAACAATAAGTATCATCGAACCATTGGTATGAAGCCTAACGAAGTAAATAGTGCCAATGCTAAAATGGTATTAAAACGTATTAAAAATAATACTATTCCTAAACGTGAAAAAAATGCAGCCCAAAACATTTAAAGTTGGTGATAAAGTTCGTATAAGTAAGTACAAAGGAGTATTTAGCAAAAGGTATCTGCCAAACTGGACTAATGAAGTATTTACAATCTATAAAGTGCAACCAACAATACCTGAAACCTACATTTTAAAGGACAACAAGGGTGAATTACTTGAAGGTGGATTCTACGGACATAAATTGCTAAAATCATCAGTTGGCGATGTATATCTTGTTGAAAAGATTTTACAAAGAAAAAAGGATAAGGTGAAAGTACGTTGGTTGGGATTTGATAAAAGTGAAGACTCTTGGATCCCTACAAAAGACTTAGTGTAGCAATTTATGAAGTCATTACATGTTTAACCTTTACACAAGATGGAGATTGTGCAACAAAAGGATCGATTTTTTATTAATAATATTGATGAATTAACAGTTGACAACGACAAGTTAAATCATGGAAAACATGGTGAATTACTGCCAAACACAATAAGATGTTTAATAACTGGACCATCAAATTGTGGAAAGACAAATGTGGTTTTTAATTTAATAACAAATCCTAAGGGATTACGTTTCAACAACATTTATATCTTTTCCAAATCTTTGCAACAACCCAAATACCAATTATTGGATAAGGTACTCGCAAGTGTGCCTGAAGTTAATTTCTACAAGTTTAATGCTAGTGAAACTATAATGGAGCCAAACGAGGCTAAACCATTTTCTATATTTATATTTGATGATGTATCTTGTGAAAATCATGACACTATAAGAAGTTATTTTGCCATGGGAAGACATTACAATATTGATAGCATTTATATTGGTCAAACTTACAGTAAAATTCCAAAACAACTAATAAGAGATAATGCAAATCTACTTATTATCTTCAAGCAAGATGAAACAAATTTAAAGCACATATATAATGATCATGTGAATGCAGACATGTCATTTGATAAATTTAAAGAAATGTGTGGCAAAGCATGGGCTGAAAAATATGGATTTCTTGTTATTATGAAAGAAGAAGCTATAAAAAATGGAAGATATCGTATAGGGTTAGATAAATTTGTATTAATCCATTGAACAATTAATGATACGTTTAGTAATAGATTGGTCTTCGCAGTGTAAACATGGTGAACCAAGAAAAACTATTAAAAGAAATAAAATCACTGAGTGACTCGATTAGACTTAAAAATCGAGCATTAAGAATGGGTTTGAATGAAAGAGAAGAATTCCTGGAGACTACATTTAAGCCTATTACAGAACCTTTAAAACAGATAACAGAAACTATTGGTAAACCTCATTATGAAGGAGATGTTTTACTACCTGTTTCTAAATTTGAAGAAAAGACTTTGAAAAAGGAAGAAGATGATGATTCTTACACAAGTGATAGTGAAGTTTCTCAAAAAGAAGAAGAAGAAACAAGACAGGAAGAACCAGAAATAAATGTTCAAAAAGAAGAAGAACAAGAACAACATATACCTGAAGCAGAACAATCAATTCCAAATCTAACAAAATTAAGTAGTGATATATTGCAACAAGGACCTCTTGGAAGAAAGTATATCATGAAGATGTTACATGAAACAAAAGATAACCCAAAATTACACAAGTCACATGTATATGGTGCGAGAATTGATGGAAATGAATTAAAAATAGGTGATTCAAAAGTACATTTGACTGAAGATGATGATATTGTTATTGGTGAGCATAAATATAAAGGAACAAAAGGATTATTTGAACTGATTTTCAAAAATATACCTATAAGATATACGCTTCAAGATTTAAATACTTTTAAAGAAATTTTGCAAAATACTAATGCTCATAAGAAGAATTACTCCAAAGATTCAATGATAAATAGGACACGTGCAACTAAATATACGGTTGTAATAAAAAGATTGTTTCCCCTGAAAAAACTACCAACATTACGAACTGCACCTGCTGTGAAGAAACCGCTAAAGAGGAAGTCATTATCACTTATGGACTTATCACTTATTGACGAATATGGTAAAAAGAAAAAAGGAGAAACTTCGACTTCTGGTAAAGGTTTAGTGAAAAACCTATATAATACAAATGTGATTTACTATAATGATATAAACAAATTGGTCGATAGAATGAGACTATTACATGAAGCCATGGAAGCTGGTCATACAGGTTTAAATAATGAATGGGTGGCTTTAATTGACGAACTTCGAAATCGTGGAATAGTTGTATAAATCATCACGGTTATATAAGAGAGCTGTTAGCATACAATGGATCAGTTCAATCATGAGCGTCGACAAGTTCGGACGGTACTCCGGGCTAGGAGTACAAGGAGGAGAAAACAGAAAAAGAAGTGGATTGCCGCAAACACCTGAAGGTGACTATGATATGAGTAACAAACGTTTAAAATTTGTTAAAGACCCAGAAGAAGATACTGATGGAGCAAATTTAAAAACAGTAAAAGAAGCAATTTTAACATCATTGAAATTAAACAAGAATACTTACGCTGTTAAATCACATAGAATAATTAATGTTGGTAAACCAACCGACAGTTCTGATACAATTAATAGAGAGTATTTATCATTAGAACTTTTAAATTCTTTAAAATTGCAGTGGGGTAACAATTTAAAAGATGGACAAACATATGATGCTGGAAATCATAGGATAACCAATGTGGCAAATCCAAAAAATGATAAAGATTCAGTTAATAAAGAATATTTACATTCTATAATACCGGAAAAGACTCGACGAGGATTTTCTTTTTATAAGTTTATTATAAATGACATTGGATACCCAAAGGAAGACGGCGATGCTATAAACCTGAAATACATCAAGGACAACTGTATTTTACAAGATGCTGATAAAATCGATTGTCATGGAAAAGCATTGTCAAATGTAAAATTTGGTTCTCAACCAAAAGACGCTGTTACTATGGAACAATTATCTAAAGAATTAAAAAGGGGAACATCAAATTTTGTAAAACATGAAGATGCTGTGCTAAAGCAAGGAAATACATTTATACATGGAAATGAAAAGTTTGATTTAATGCAAGGAAGTAATGATGAATGGGATGCGGGAGGTAAAAGAATAACAAATGGAAGATTTGGTCAAAAAAGTTCGGATGTACCTTTAATGGCACAAACATTAATTGCGGGCGGTCCTTTATTAGGCACATATGAAGGTCATAATAGAAGAATAAAAAATATAATACCTGGTTATGAAGAAAATGATTGTGTTACAGTGAAACAAACAATAACTTGGGATAAACGCGATGGAACCAAATTTAATGCTAAAATGAAGAAAATAATTAATATTTCACCAGGTGAAGATTTTAATGATGCTGCTACTATTGGACAAGTCATAACAACATCAAAAAGTGATTCGACCGCTTACACGTGTAATGATAAACGTATTATGCAGTTACACGATCCTCAACATCCGAAAGATGCTGTAACTTTAGATTGTTTAATAAGAATAGTGGGCAATTTACTTATTGATACCCACAATCATATAGCTAGTACAACGAGTCATGTGATAATTCAACCCGATGAACGGGAAGCTTGGATTAAAAATAGAATCATAAATCAGTATGTAATTAATTTTAATAATTAAATATTTAAATATAAAAGTTGTGCATAAGGTATTCATTTATGTAAAGCAGCTCGTGGAGTAAACACGCTGGTTATATAAGACGACATAATGAAGACCGCACCACTCAGTCTTCGTCAAGACAGCGGGAAGAAAGGACGTGGTATTACATCAGCTGCGTTATCCCTGCTCAGACAGATTCCTGTTGGTGCTGTTCTAAATAGAACAAAAGACGCTCTACCATACGAATTTCATCTGCCCGGAGGTTATCAATATTGTGGACCTGGAACTAAGTTGGCAAAACGTTTAGCAAGAGGAGATCCTGGAATTAATAAATTGGATCAAGCCTGCAAAGAACACGATATAGCGTATTCCAAGTTTGCAGATTCAAAAAATAGATCGATAGCAGATAGAGTGCTAGCGGAAAAAGCTTGGCAAAGAGTTAAATCAAGTGACGCCAGTATTGCAGAAAAAGCAGCAGCTTGGGCAGTGACAACAGCCATGAAGACGAAAGCTAAGTTTGGTGGTGGAAGACGACGCGGGAGAAAACCTAGTAAAAAAGAAGCTGCAAAAAGAGGCGGGAACATTAAAAGAAGACGTCGCACTAACCCTAAAAGGAAAGTCAAGAAAACATCCATATGGTCAATGGTAAAAAACGGATCGGGTCTTTACTTAAGACCATACCGTGTGTATTAAATGAGAAGAATAAATTGATAATTCCAAATAAAGCATTAACAAACTATCAATTGTCAAAATATGTGAAATGTTTAAGAATACCATTGTTCAGAGGAGTTTTTATGAAAGATACATTACCAAATAGAGTGTGGAAAAATGAAACTGGAGTAGTAAATTTAGACTCTAATTATGGACCAGGTACTCATTGGGTATGTTATAAAAAACTTGGAGGAAATGTTTACTACTTTGATAGTTTTGGAAATTTACCGCCACCAAAAGAACTTCAACATTATTTTCGGAACTGCAATAATATATTCTACAACTACAAAAGAGAGCAACCTAGCAATACGGAAATATGCGGACATTTATGTTTGGAGTTCTTAGCGAAGAGCGTCAGTCAGCTTTAAGATGTCATCGTATACAGTGTCGCTGAGTGGAAATTCATCAACATTGAAAAGTACACTTTTCCCAGCGTTACGTTTATCTACGGACAAACTATGGGAAGCAGCATTATTGGATTTGACTACATACAATTCAATTCCCAATGTTACAGAAGGAAAATATAATTTACTACATTATTATGAAAGTAAAGATGAAACAGGAAATTATTCACAATTAAAAATAATTCCATTATCTACAGGAGAATATGAAATAGACGATATAAACCAAGTATTACAAAAGGAACTTGGAGAAGAAAATATTTCTATAAAAGGTAATAATAATACATTAAAAGCAGAAATAACTTCAAAGTATTATATAGATTTTAGCTTAGACCACTCAATCGGCAATTTGCTCTTATTTTCAAAGAAGAAAGGAATTTTAGCTCCTGGAAATGATTATACTGGCGATACAACAGTAACAATATTAAAGGTGAACAGTATTGATGTAACATGTAATATTATACACGGATCATATAGAGATGGAGTAAATCAACATATATTACACACATTTTACCCAACAGTAGCTCCTGGTTTTAAAATAGTTGAGAAGCCACAAAACCTGATATACCTACCGAGTAGTGGAAAAAGGGGGCTGCTGGCTCACTTCAAGGTCACCTGAGGGATGACGTCATCGAGGTCAATGACCTCACCGATGACGTCATCGATGACGTCATCGATGACGCAATCGATGACGTCATCACTAATGACGCCAATTCGATGACGTCACACCCATGACGTCACAGAAATGACGTGCTGATGACGTCATCACCCCTTACGTCATCAAAACGACGTCACCGACGCCACTAAGGTCAAGGTCACGCAGAAACTTAAAATTTTTTGGCACTTTTGCCGTTTCTCGCACTACGCTCCGAGTTTCAGTCAGAGTCCCCGTGACCTTGACCACTTGGAGCGAATTTTCGACGAGAAACGGCAAAAGTGCCAAGTTAAACCCGAGTTTCTGACATGACTCTGCCTAAATGGGCAATCGGTAATCCCTCAGGTGACCTTGAACTAGCACAACACCCCCAATTTCATATTACTGTGACCTTAAAAACTTAACAACGGAGCGCCGACACCGATGCGCACCCCACGACAGCCACCGAGTGACTGACTGTCAGGCTCTGTGTATGCTAGGTATATTGGCTTGAGAGACTAAGACTCTAAACTGTCAGGAATGGGAGTAACTAACTGAATTTTGCAAGGAAAAGTCATTTCATCCAATATTTTAAACAAATCCTCATCAGTAAAACTGACATTAGTCTGTTTTGTATAAAACTTAGGGTGTCCGCGCAACAGTTTGCGCCACTTAGCTAAAGTTGAAACTCTCTTAACTTTCAGTGGTGGACAGTGAGCAACTAATAAAGTCTTAACACGGCTAAGTTTCTTACCTAAAGCGTCCCGCGACATGGCTTCCCCTCACAAAAGTCCGCACAATACTGAGAGACTGCTTGTAGCGCATGAGTCAAGGGAAAAGAGGTGGGGGAAACAGCAGGAGTGGGGGAAGGTCACAGTGGCGGGGGAAGGTGAGGTGGTACGCTGGAGTTTCGCATCACTTCACCATGAGCTGTCCTACAGTCAACACACTGTTCTCTTGGCCCGAGTTGGCACTAGAAGAAACATTTCTGTACAGCTTAGGCTGTGAGAGCCGAGGAAGCAAAGTCAAAGTGGAAATTGTGTTAAACTCCAAGATGAAGAGTCTCCTAAATAAACTAATTGTATCCTTGCAATCTCCTATAACTTTAGAGAAATACCACTTTATTAAGCGACACCTTATACTTTGGCAAAACGAAGCAGAAATGGAAAAGATTACAGTAAAATTAATTTAACTTAAAACTTGTACTGGACACTCATGGCGATACCACGTGGCGTGCAAACGCCACCCTAAACATTACAAGTTAGGTTATTGAGCACCTTTGGTATGATAACCGATGTGCTAGAGTTAAAGTGTGATGACCTTGAGTCAAAACACTGAAACACTACAAGTCGATATCGTCCCAGAGTCAAAGTGTAGTGACCTACATTCAGAACTTGTAAAATTACTTACATATAGAGAGCTAGAGAACAGCGAGACGCACCGCATGGAAGCCGGAGACATACTGGCGAAGCGGTGTTGTGCAGCCTAGGGACCCAGTTGTGGTGGGGGTATAGCCAACACTTAGAGTACAAGTGTTGTGGGTGACCTTGACCCACTTAACTTACCTGACCCCCCCCCCCCCCCGACAAAAAGTGCGACCCCCCCCCCGACAAAAAGTGCGAACCCCCCCCCCCCCGACAAAAAGTGCGAACCCCCCCCCCCCCCGACAAAAAGTGCGAACCCCCCCCCCCCCCCGACAAAAAGTGCGAACCCCCCCCACCCCCACCCCCACCCCCACCCCCACCCCCACCCCCACCCCCACCCCCTCCCCCACCCCTGATATCCTGGGCGTGGCAGCCCCGGCGGGGATATAAGGGGGTCCAGCCAGAGCCGGCTCGCAGTCCGCTCCCGCGCGTTGAACGTGAACGACCGGGACGGACCGCCATAGGCATCACTAAACATTGAATGGCGCCTTCAGTGTTTAGCGAAGTCTACTCTAACTTTAAGACTTGTATTAGTTGTAAGATATTGCGCTTGCGTTTGGGTATTGGGAATTGTTTTATATGAGAGTGTTTTACTTGTACCCTATGTCTCCTGTGTCTTTTATCCTTTGTGTCTTGTTTGTTATATGTGTTTAATGTGTATGTGCTTGTTCCAGCATTGACTACGTTGAGCTCAATTGTGTGTTGTAAGTGTGTTATATGTTTCTAAAGTGTATACGCTTGTTTTAGCAATCCCCCCTTGAGCTTTTTCAATGCTCAAAGTAAATTGTAAAGTCAGGGAACGGGAGTAGGCCCCCGTGTAAAAGCATTTTATACCAACGTTAGCATGAGTCCTCTCAGGCATGCAATATTGCGGCTGGGTTTGGGACTCGGTCCGTTTGTATGCTGACATGCAGACCACAGCTGTGGCCAATTTGCGGTGGCCTCTGCACTCGGACCGAGGGCGTAAGCCACTAGGGCTGTCCTCAACCTCTTGTTTCCCTTCTGGAAACTCAAAATTATGTAAATGAATCTTTGTTAGCTATTTGTGTTTTTAGTCCCCAAGGCCCCCGAACATTCGTGGTTCGCCATGGATGTACGGGGGCCGAAATTTTTTTAATGTCCGTGTGGCCTTGACCCACAAAGATTTATAAAAATTTACTGCATTGATAAAGTTAAATAGTAAAGGTAGGGTACGGGAGTAGACCCCCGTGTAAAACAATTTTAAACCAATTTTAGCATGGGTCCTCTCAGGCATGCAATATTGCGGCTGGGTTTGGGACTCGGTCCGTTTGTATGCTGACATGCAGACCACAGCTGTGGCCAATTTGCGGTGGCCTCTGCACTCGGACCAAGGGCGTAAGCCACTAGGGCTGTCCTCAACCTCTCTCAAAATTAAGTAAATGTTTTGTTAGCTATTGAAAAGACAATGCAGTAAATGTTTACAAGTCTTGCGTGGCGAAGGGAACACGACATTGGATGTTGCCTTGTTGTCATAGTTGGGTCTCTTCGGAGGCTACAGCGATGACAACCCAAGTGCCCCAGGTGGGGCTTAATTTTTTTAAAGTTTTTTCGTGACCTTGACCTAAATACAGTAATGACCCCCCCTCCCCCACCCCCTCCCGCACCCCCTCCCCCACCCCCTCCCCCACCCCCTCCCCCACCCCTCCCCCACCCCTCCCCCACCCCCTCCCCCACCCCCTCCCCCACCCCCTCCCCCACCCCCTCCCCCACCCCCTCCCCCCCCCAAACTTTTTTTGAGAACAAATTTTGACCTTGACCAAAAAGTTTTTTGCTCCGGACGAGAAGTGCCCAAACAAAAAAATTTGTACAAAGTAGTGGATTTAGACCAAAGATCATTGGTTTATCAAACCTGTTGAAGAATAAATTGAAAATGGGTGTTTAAAAGCCAAATCTACTACATGATTGATAAACTGGATGTATATGACGTCACCTTCCCCCACCCTTCAACCTCGGGTATAAAGGGACCCGGTTGAGCGCGCTGCTCATTATTGCGTGGACATTCACCGAGTGCACACTCAAAGCCAAACTGTAAAAAAATGGCTCTTTGCGATATTTGTGGTGAGTTTTTCCAAGATGAAGATATCTTTGTTTTACACCGAGAATTGCATCATGAAGAGAACAGAAAAGAAGAGATTGTTGTAAGTGAAGAAGACTTGGATGCGTTTGATCGGTTATTGGAAAACTACCAGAAGCAGATGGACGACTGCGATAGCTATCTACAGTTACACCGAGAATTGCATCGTGAAGAGGACAGAAAAGAAGAGATTGTAGTAAGTGAAGAAGACTTGGATGCGATTGATCGGTTTTTGGAAAAACCCCAGAAGCAGGAGGACTGGGCTAGCTATTTACAGTTAATGCAAAGAAGAAGACCAAGTGTTATTCAATTTGCCGGAGCTGGACCATCTACATCTGGAGGATTTATTGAAAAGGAAATGGAAGAAAAAAAAGTGGAAGATGTAAAACAACTGCGTACAGAAGAAGAGGATATGGAAGAAGAGGATACAGAAGAAGTGGAAGATATAAGACAACTGCGCACCACAGCCTTGCCAGGACCAGTTGTAACTCATTTCAAAATTAATAATGTGCAATTGGAATTGGAAAACTTTATAACCCAAGCTAAAAATTTAGTTGTAAAAACATTGATGGAAGAATTGGCAAGATTGAACTTTATTAAATTTGGATTGGTGTTGGAGGCTATGTTTACTAATACCGATGGTGAAAACTCACCAAGAGCATTCATTGCTAAAAACCGAACCCTTACAACCACATCTGATATCAATGAAATTCTAGAAGAATGTTTGAATGAACTGCTAATGAAACTCCAAGAACATGAAGGAAGAGGATCTGGCTGGACGCTATCATCGATCGAAGGTATGGATGTGAGGGTTCACAAGCATGGATATGGTATGAGGGGTAGCAGCTTTATCCCTCTACCAAAGAAAATTAAAGACACCAACTCTTGCAGAAATGTTACAAACGGGGATAATGAATGTTTTAAGTATGCGATGCTAACTAAGTATGTAAAACATAATCCTTGTAGAGTTGGTAGGGAATATTATGAAAACGAACACCGCTACAACTTCCGAGGAATGTCGTATCCTGTGAGTCTTAATCAAATTGCAAAATTTGAGAAACAAAATCCAGGTGTTTCTGTTAACGTGTTCGGCTTAGATGATTCGAACAATGTGTATCCACTACGAGTTGGAAAAGTGAAGCAAAGAAACCATACTGATTTATTATTGATAACTAAAGGTGAAATTTCACATTATGTGTGGATAAAAGATTTTGAAGCTTTGGTTGCACGACAATTAACCAAAAAGAAGATTAGAGTGACAGTGTGTAAGAGATGCTTTTGTTTTACAAATAAAGATTTAAAACATGGAGGATCGGACTGGTTGAAGGAACACCAAAGACTTTGTAATGACAACTATGAAGTGAAGATTAGTCTGCCGTTGCCATCTCGAGCGTTCATCAAATTCAACAAAACAGTTCACCAATATCGGATTCCAGTAGCTGTCTACGCAGATTTCGAATCCACGTTAGTACCACAGGAGCTTCCGGATGGTGAGGTGACTAGAAGAACCAAATATCAATTGCATCAACCTAACAGTTTTTGCTTATTGGTGAAATCAACTTTGCCTGAAGAACAGTTGCAAGACTATGGTTTAACATCCACTCCGATACTCTACCGTGGGGAAGAAGCCGCTAAGCATTTCGTAGACCAGTTGTATGACATTGCTGAAAAGGTGCAACGCTTATACGGTAATGTTTTACCTACGGAACCTTTGAATCAAAATCAACAAGAAGAATACAATTTGGCAACAAGATGTTATTTATGCAAGAAGAGCTTCAGTGAAGAAAATCAAAAAGTAAGAGATCACGATCACCTGACAGGGTTATACAGAGGAGCTGCTTGTAATTCATGCAATATAAATTACAAACTGCCAAACTTTATCCCTGTCGTGATACACAATCTTAGCGGCTATGACTCCCACTTCATTATCCCAGAGTTAGGACGGGATGATGGAAGAATCGAAGTATTAGCTGAAACATTGGAGAAGTACATCAGTTTCTCAAAAACAGTAGGTAAAATTAAACTTCGCTTCGTAGACTCTTATAGATTTATGTCAACTAGTTTAGCCAAATTGTCTGAGAACCTAAGAAGAGAAGATCTAAAAGAAACCAGCAAAATTGTACATGAAGATAAATTGGACTTAGTAATGCGTAAAGGAGTGTTCCCCTATGATTACATAACTTCTGCAGAAAAATTTGAAGAAACCAGTCTGCCACCGATTGAAGCCTTCAATAGCAAGTTAAATGAAAGTGCAATCACCGTTGAAGACTACAATCATGCTTGTAATGTTTGGAACCAACTAAACATTCAAACCTTAGGGGAATATTCCGACTTTTACATAAAATTGGACGTAACTCTGCTGTGCGATGTGATGGAAGAATTTCGAAACACCTGCTTCTCCGCCTATGGACTGGACCCTCTACACTCGTACACATCTCCAGGATTAGCATGGCAAGCTATGCTAAAGTCAACCAACTGTCGATTGGAACTTCTAACAGATATTGATATGGTGCTCATGATAGAATCTGGTGTACGGGGCGGTTTGACACAAGCTGTAACACGTCATGTCAAAGCTAACAACAAGTACATCCCAGGCTTCGACGAGAGACAACCATCGGTCTACCTTGGCTACTTTGACGCAAACAACCTTTATGGTTGGGCAATGTCAAATCCGCTTCCCTACGCTGACTTCAAATGGATCGACCCAGCCACCATCGGTGACATCTCACAGATTCCAAAGAATGGTCCAAAAGGCTATATTTTGGACTGTGATTTCGAATATCCGGAGCACCTTCATGACCATCACTACGACTTGCCTCTCCTAGCCAAGACTGAAGTTTCACCGACAGGAAGATGGCCAAAATTGATGATGACGTTGGAGAATAAAGATCGGTATGTGGCTCACTACTGGGTAGTTCAACAAGCTCTTGAATTGGGTCTACGTGTAGTGAGAATTCATAGAGCAATTGAATTCACCCAGTCTTGTTGGTTGAAACCATATATTGATTCCAACACTACAAGAAGAGCTGCAGCGACAACGGCATTTGAAAAGGACTCCTATAAATTAATGAACAACGCCATCTTTGGGAAGACCTTGGAGAACAAAAGAAAACACAAAAATGTAAAATTAGTGAGTGATCCTAGGAAATTGGAAAAATTAGTGCAAAAACCAAATTTCGGAACATCCATGATTATAAACGAAAATCTAGTCGCTGTCAGTATGAAGAAAACAACAATAGTCATGGACCGTCCGTTATACATAGGTATGTCGATTTTGGACATAAGTAAAACCCTGATGTATGATTTCCATTATAACAAAATGGTTAAACACTACGGAAGGGAAAACATTGGAGTCGCATACATGGATACGGACGCGTTTATCTACTGGATAAAGACTTTGGACATGTATGAAGACCTAAGGAGTTTCCCATACAAAGACGATTTTGACTTCTCTGACTATCCGAAGAACCATCCAAATTACAATGAAAAGAATAAAAAAGTAATCGGAAAATTTAAAGATGAAGCAAATGGAATGCCTTTAGAAGAAATAGTGGCACTGATGGCAAAATTGTATTCATTTAAAATGTACAACGAGAACAACACACCGACAGTCAAGAAAGCAAAAGGAGTCAAAACATCGTACTTGAAGAAACATGTGACGTTTGACCATTACAAGATCTGCTTGTTTGAAGATTCTACAATGTCTGCAACGTTCAACACTATCAGAAGCTTTAAACATGAGGTCTACAGTGTCACTGAAGTTAAAAGAGCACTATCAGCTCGAGATGATAAAAGGCATATTATGCCGGATAAAATTCACACTCTTCCTTTTGGCCACTACTCTCTAAACCCTATCGACTAGTAACCTATTCTTCGTCCTTCTACAACTTCGACCTTATTCCTTTCTCCTTCCGTAAAAAAAATGGGGAACACGGCAAGTCAAACGCCGTGTTCCCCATTTTTTTACACAAGTTTGGATGACCTTGACCTATATAAATGATGTGAATATTTAAGACAACATTCATTGTGATTATACATGTGATACATGAAACATTCAAACCTGCAATATGAAGAACTTGAAGCAAGAAATTGTCAACGAACTTCATAAACCTGCAAGAAGAAAGTTTCCACGAAGAAATACAGTGATAAAAGGAATAAATGATTTATATCAAGCGGATTTAATCGAAATGATTCCTTATAGTAAACAAAATAGAGGATTTAAATACATATTGACTATTATTAATTGTTTTTCAAAAATGGCAGATGCTTTACCACTAAAAGATAAAAGTGGCAAAAGTGTTACAAAAGCAATGGAAACAGCTATACAAAGAGACAAACATACTATAAAACATTTACAAACTGATGATGGAAAAGAATATTTTAATAAGGAATTTGCAAATTTAATGAAAAAACACAACATTAACCATTACTCAACCAATTCAGAGGTAAAAGCATCAATAATTGAAAGATTCAACAGAACTTTAAAAGGTGCGATGTATAAGATGTTTTCTAACAGAGGATCGCACGTATGGATTGATATGTTACCAAAACTTATAAGCGATTACAATAACAAGTTTCATAGAACTATCGGTATGAAACCAAGCCAGGTGACTAATAAAAATGAAAAACTTGTATTAAAACGTATAAAACTGAATACTAAACCAAGAGTTGAAAAACTAAAGCCTAAAAGGTTTAATGTTGGTGATAAAGTGCGAATAAGCAAATACAAAGGTGTATTCAGTAAAAGATATCTTCCAAACTGGACAAATGAGGTATTTACCGTATTTAAGGTGCAACCTACAGTACCAGAAACTTACATTTTAAAAGATAATAAAGGACAATTGCTTGAAGGAGGTTTTTATGGACATGAAATGTTAAAATCAACAGTAGGTGATGTATATCTAGTAGAAAAGGTGTTGCAACGTAAAAAAGATAAGGTTAAAGTACGATGGTTAGGATTTAATAAAACGGAAGATTCTTGGATACCTAAAAAGGATCTAATATAATGATAGAACATCATTTTGGGTTGAACCATTACAAAGGATGGAGATAATACCGCAAAAAGACAATTTTACTATTAATAATATAGATGAACTCACAGTGGATGGTTCTCAATTCAATACTGGGAAACACGGTGTTTTGTTACCAAACACGGTGCGTTGTCTGGTTACCGGTCCTTCCAATTGTGGAAAAACAAATGTAGTATTCAATTTGATTACAAACCCTAAAGGCTTACGTTTTAATAATTTATATGTATTTTCAAAGTCACTACAACAACCAAAATATCAGTTATTGGAACAAATACTCAATAATGTGCCTGAAGTTAAATATTTTAAATTCAACGCGAGCGAGAGTGTCATGCAACCGCAAGAGGCTAAACCATTCTCAGTATTCATATTTGACGACGTATCTTGTGAAAATCAAAATACAATAAGAAATTACTTCGCCATGGGTCGACATAACAACATAGATAGCATTTATATTGGTCAAACTTACAGCAAAATACCGAAACAGCTCATTAGAGACAATGCAAACATGTTAATTGTATTTAAACAGGATGAAACCAACCTAAAACACATATATTATGACCATGTAAGTGCGGATATGCCATTTGAACGATTTAAAGAGTTGTGTGGAAAGGCTTGGGCTGAAAAATATGGGTTTTTAACAATTATGAAGGAACAACCGCTAAACAATGGTCGATACAGGATAGGATTTGATAAATTTATACTAATACACTGATCATGATGTAAAACATTCATTGTTGTACAACACGTCTTGCTACAAACATGGTTAACCAAGAAAAGTTAATAAAGGAAATAAAATCACTTAGTGATTCTATTCGAGATAAAAACAGAGCATTAAAATTAGGTATTAGCGAAAGGGAGAAATTTCTTGAATCTACTTTTAAACCTATTACTGAACCCTTGAAACAATTAAACAAAAAATTTGCTAAACCTGTTTTGGAAGGAGATGCAATTGCACCTATTACAAAGTTTGAAAGAGAAAATGTAAAATCAGAAGATTTTAGTGATGAAGACCTGGAATCCTCTACATATAGTGGTTTTACCGGCGGAGAACCTGAAAGAGAGCTAGAATCACCAGACTATAGTGGTATAAGAGAATTATATGAAGTAAAAGCTAAAAGAGGACATGAAGATGTATCAACTGCTAGTGAAGAGGAAAAAGAAGAAGAAGCAAGGGAAGGTCCGTCAAACATAAGCTTGTTGGGTGAAAACATTCATAACAAAGGACCTTTAGGAAGGAAATACATGATAAAAATGTTAGCTGGAATAAATCCTAATAAAAACTACCATAGTTATGGAGTAAGATTAACAGAAGAAGGTTTAATGGTTGGTAATAGCCCGGTAAACATTGATGAAAATGATAATATTATTGTTGGTAATCAAAGATATAAGGGCACAAGAGGATTATTTGAATTATTATTTGAAAAAAAGCCTTTAGAATTGTTAGTTAAAGAAGAAGACATGGAAGCATATAAACAGATTTTGGAACACACCAATGCATACAGGAGAAAATATTTAGCTGACCAACCAGTTTTTAGATCTAGGTCTTTAAAATATAGAGTATTTGTATCCAAGTTAATACCAACAACGAGAAGACAACCAATGCCGATAATGCCAAGAAAACCTGTAAAACGAAGGTTTGTGTCATCCACTTTGGATATAAGTGCTCCAGAACCAAGAAAAAGAAACAAATCTGTTACAGGTACAGGTTTAATGAAGAAACTATATAACACAAATGTGATTTATTACAATAATATCAATAAATTGGTGGATAGAATGAAACTAATACATGAAGCTAAAGAAGCGGGTCATACTGGATTGGAAAACGAATGGGTGGCTTTAGTGGATGAACTCCGAAACCGTGGGGTAATCTCATAAAAAATGCGTTACTCACTAGATTACTATTCAGTTGCACCATGAGTGTCGACAAGTTCGGACGTTACTCCTCGGATGGGTTATATTACGCAAATAATTTAAAAAGAGGAGCTGGTTTACCACAAACACCTGATGGGGATTATGATATAACTAATAAAAGGTTAAAAAACATAAAAGATCCCACAGATGAAAACGATGCAATAAATTTAAAAGTATTAAAAGAAAAGATATCACCAACATTAAGACTACAGAAAAACACATATGACGCAGGTAATCATAGAATTGTCAATGTTGGTAAGCCAAATCAAAACGCTGATGCAATAAACAAAGGTTATTTATCATCAGAATTAAAAAATACGTTAAAATTCAATGGAAAAACGTATACTGCTGAAAATAAACGTATATCCAACGTAGATGACCCTAAAGATGCAAAAGACAGCGTAAATAGACGCTATTTACATTCATTAATACCTGAAAAGACAAAAGATGGTTTTTCTTTTTATAAATTTGTTATTAACGATATAGGTTATCCGAAAAATGAAAATGATGCTGTAAATTTAAAATATATAAAAGATCATTGTATTACACATGATGTAGGAGTTATTGATTGTCTAGGTAATTGTTTAGCGAATGTTAAAGATGGTTCGGCACCATCAGATAGTGCAACAGTGGGTCAAATGAAGGAAACTTTAAAGCAAGAAACATCTGGATTTGTAAAACAGGATCAAGTAGTATCACGGTCGGGTGATGTGTTTGTACAAGGAAATGAAAAGTTTATTTTACTTGAACAAAAAAATAATGTTTGGGATTGCAAAGACATGAAATTATCAAATGCGCATTTAGCTACAGATGCTCATGATGTTCCGATTTTATCACAAGTTTTACATACTAATCCAAACAATTATCATAGAAGTTGGTTGGGTACAAATAGAAGAATAATTGACATATTTCCAGGTATCGATGATTACGATTGCGTTGTAGTAAAACAATCTTTAATATTAGACAAACCAAAAGGTAGTACTTTCAATGCGAAAAATAAGAAAATAGGTAATTTGGCACAAGGAACAGATCCAAAGGATGCTGCAACTGTAGGACAAACATTACAATATGATAGTGCAAATCAAGAGTTTATTTATAATACCAAAAGATTTAAATTAATGGATGTAAATGATTATCAAAATATATTAATTGCAGATCCAAATTCATTTAGCGGATTTAGAAAATTGTCTGGTGAGGAATTTATTCATAAAAATCATGTATTTAGAAATGAAGCAGACAGATCATTAATTAGTGCAGATTTAAAATATTTTAAATGTCCCGGGAATGATGCAAATGTAACTGATGAAGACTAAGAATTTGTATAAAAACTGATATGGGTTAGAAATCGGGACTAATATTATAAAAATGGGTTACACTATAGAATGTTATTCAGTTGCACCATGAGTGTTGACAAGTTCGGACGGTATTCATCGGATGGATTATATTACTTTAATACTTTAAAAAGAGGTGTTGGATTACCACAAACACCTGATGGAGATTATGATATTAGTAATAAACGGTTAAAAAACATTAATGATCCCACAGATGAAAATGATGCAATAAATTTAAAAGTATTAAAAAAAGAGATAGTACCAACACTGAAATTAGATAAAAACACATATAACGCGGGTAATCATAGAATTTCCAACGTTGGTAAGCCAAATCAAAACGCTGATGCAATAAACAGAGGTTATTTATCATCGGAATTAAAGAATACGTTAAAATTTAATGGAAAAACGTATAATGCTGAAAATCGGCGTATATCCAACGTAGCAGACCCTGTAGATGAAAAAGACAGCATAAATAGACGCTATTTACATTCTATAATACCTGAAAAGACAAAAGATGGGTTTTCTTTTTATAAATTTGTTATTAACGATATAGGTTATCCAAAAAATGAAAATGATGCTGTAAATTTAAAATACATCAAAGATCATTGTATTACACGTGATGTAGGAGTTATTGACTGTCTTGGTAATTGTTTAGCGAATGTAAAAGATGGTTTTGCACCATCAGATGGTGCAACGGTGGGTCAAATGAAGGAAACTTTAAAACAAGAAACCTCCGGTTTTGTGAAACAAAACCAAGTAGTAACACGTCAAGGAGATGTATTTGTACAAGGAAATAAAAAGTTTACTTTACTTGAAGAAAACAATTATGTTTGGGATGGTAAAGGAAAGTTATTGACAAATTTAGGTATTGGTGAAAAGCCTGGTGATGCTGTTACTTATGAACAGATAATACAATTAGAGCCAACTGGAAAAAAATGGTGGAATTGTGATAACAAACGATTAACAAATGTTGCAGACCCTGATTATGCCGATAACGCTGTAACTGTTAATTTTCTTGTTAAAGTAATAGGTAATTTATTATTTGATATGCATAATTATATTGTAGCAGGACAACATAAACCTATTGACGAAAAAATGAGAAATACATGGATTAAACAAGAAATTCTTTATAAATATTTTTTTAATCATAACACACAAAAGTTTAGATCATCAGATTGGGGTACTTTTGATATTTAACTAAATAACACCATATATTACATCATTTATGTGCAACCTGTCATAGAGGTAACACATGGGTTACGCTTTTCAAATATAAAAGACAATCATGGCGTTTCATTACACCAGTCCATATCGAGACACTATACGGAAAGGAGGCGGTATCACGTCCACAGCGGTTTCTCTGTTAAGTAAAGCTTTAAATCGTATTCCAGTAGGATCTATCGTAAACAGAGCAATAGACGCTTTACCATACGAATTTCACATACCGGGAGGTTATCAGTATTGCGGACCAGGAACTAAATTAAAAAAACGACTGGAAAGAGGTGATCCAGGCATAAATAAGTTAGATCAGGCTTGTAAAGAACACGATATCGCATATTCCACGTTTACCGATTCAAAAAATAGGTCAATCGCTGATAAAAAGCTAGCGAATATAGCTTGGCAACGAGTAAAGTCTAGTGACGCTAGTATTGCGGAAAAAGCAGCAGCTTTAGCGGTAACAGCAGGTATGAAGGCTAAAACAGCGGTAGGAGGTGGAAGAAGGAGGGGTAAGAATAAAAAAGGATCAACCAAGAGAAAACATGGTGGTAATATTAGACTAAAAAGACGTTCTCCGAGGAAAAATAATAAAAAACCGACAATATGGTCAATGGTAAAAAACGGGGCTGGTCTATACCTAAGACCGTATCGTGCATATTAAATAAAAGAAATCAATTGGTTATACCACATAAAGCGTTGACTAATGTTGAATTATTTAAATATATTTCCTGTTTAAAAATACCATTTTTCCGCGGAGTATTTATGAAAGACAGTTTACCAAAGAAAATATGGAAAAATGAGACTGGAATCGTAAATTTGGATAATACTGAAGGGTCCGGCACCCATTGGGTGTGTTATAAGAAACTAAATAGTAATGTATAGTATTTTGATAGTTTTGGAAATTTGCCTCCACCTAAAGAACTTGAACATTACTTTAAATCTGCTAAAAACATATATTACAACTATAAAAGAGAACAACCTGATAATACTTCAATATGCGGCCATTTATGTTTGGAATTCCTAGCTAAAAGTATCAGTCACTATTGAGATGTCTTCCTATACGGTATCATTAACAGGAAAATCGTCCACTTTACGAAGTATCCTTTTTCCAGCGTTACGCTTGCAAAAAGGAAGATTTTGGGAGGCAGCACTGTTGGATTTTACAACTTACAACTCTATTCCCAATGTTACGGAAGGTAAAAATAACTTATTGCATTATTATAAAGGAAAAGATGCCAGTGGTAAGTTAACAGACTTAGAAGAGTGCAGTTTACACACAGGTTCTTATGAAATTGATCATATTAATGAATTTTTGCAAAATAAAATGGGAAAAGACAATATATCGCTAAAAGGTAATAATAATACAATGAAAGCTGAGCTTACTTCAAAATATTATATAGATTTCACTAAGCCAAACTCAATTGGTGATTTATTAGGATTTCCCAAAGATGGAGCAATTTTAGAACCAAATAAAACACATTCCGGTAAACAAACTGTAACAATATTAAAAGTCAATAGTATAGACATAACTTGTAACATTATACAAGGAGCTTACAGAGATGGAGCAAATACTCATATAATACATACTTTTTACCCCAGTGTACCACCTGGATTTAAAATTGTTGAAAAGCCGCAAAACCTGGTATATCTACCTTTGAACACCACTTTCATTTCAGACATCGTGTTGAACGTATTGGATCAAGACGGTAACTTGATAGATTTCCGAGAAGAGCCTATTACGGTTAGATTACATTTAAAATCAACACTTTAATACAAAATCATGGGTTTAACATTTAAAAGCGAACAACCTACGGGAATCCGCATTAGTAGCTCTTCAGCTGTGGAGGAGTTAACACGCGAGAACATTCGTTTCTTAGAGAGAATTGGATTAAAAGTAACCGATAATGGATATACTGGATATAGCTCAGGGTCCAACATTCGACGAAACCCTATGGGAAAAAGAATATCACACCCACAACCCTTACACTTCATCAAAATTAAACAATAACGATGAAATTCGTATTCCCATACAAAATCAAGACATTTACACACTACCATGTGAAAGTTACTTGTATATTGAAGGAAAAGTTACTAAAAAGGACGGTACTACTACTGGTACAACAGTTCCATTTATAAATAATCCCATGGCTTTCCTGTTTGATGAAATTAGATATGAAATATCAGGTGTAACAGTTGATTCTACTAAAAAAGTAGGTATTGCAACAACTTTAAAGGGATTAACATCTATATCACCTAATGAAACCAATTTAATACAACCTGCAGGATGGGTTTTACCTGCAAAAGACACAATCACTCCAGATACAAATGGAAATTTTGATTTTCATATTCCGTTACGTTTGTTGCTTGGTTTTGCTGAAGATTATAGGAAAATAATATTAAACGTTAAACAAGAATTAGTTTTGTTGAGATCTTCAAACGATAAAGATATTATTAAAGCTCCAGACGGTACAACAGATGCAACTTTAGAATGGAAATTAACATTAGACAAAATTGTATGGAGAGTTCCACATGTAAAATTAGCTGACGAGCATAGAATGCTACTATTAAGAAAGTTAAAGGCTGATCGTGATATTGTAATTCCTTTTAGAAGTTGGGAATTTCATGAACATCCCAGCTTGCCAACTACGGATCGACACACTTGGACAGTTAAAACATCTAATTATGTGGAACGAGCCAGGTATATTATATTTGGTTTACAAACAGGCAGAAGAGACACCATCACCAAACATGCAGGCCAATTTGATCATTGCAACTTGAAAAATATTAAAGTTTATTTAAATTCACAATTTTTTCCATACGATAATTTAAATGTGTCATTCGCTAATAAAAAGTACAGCATATTGTACGATATGTATGCAAGATTCCAAAGTTCATATTATGGTAAAACGAATGCACCTTTACTATCACCAGAAAAATACTTAGATGGTTACCCTATAGTTGTAATCGATTGTTCTAAACAAAATGAATCGGTAAAATCATCAAGTGTAGATATAAAAATAGAAATGGAATTCAACGCGCCTATATCGGCTAATACAACTGCATACTGTTTAATTCTACATGATAAAATCGTAACATACACACCTTTAACTGGAATTGTTAAAAATGTATTGTAAAAGACCGGTTTTCCTACATTCCAATGCATTCCGCGAGTATAAAAGCAGAGCGTTCAGCTCGCTCCTTATCAGTTTGTTGCCTGTTGTTGTATGGGTAGCATCTTATTCAATATGGCTTCTCCTAGTGGTACACAAGAAAATGTAGTAGATATTGAGAAGGAGATATCCGACTTTTTAGATCTTCAAGGTCAACCGGAGGGAGATGAACACAACGCTTGCGGACAACTCCACGCCAGTAATAATGTTGAGGAAAAAGGTAAAAGAAGAAAGAATGCACACAAGAGGAAAAGGGATATTGAAGATAATATTTCTCCTAACATATTAAGTGAGGTATTCTTGCGAATATTTTACCCAATCTCTTCCAGTTTGGACAAAAGTGTTTTAATCGGTGTTATGAAATCTACAGATTATTCCCCTACTGTAATTTTAACTCATGGACCCAAAATGATTTTGTTTACGGACACTGCTTGGGAATCGTTTATGAAACACTTGCATCTGCTAGAATGCTATTTAAGTAGTAACATGTTTGGAAGAAAGACAAGAGTAGGCCTTTTGGATTCAAATGTGGAAATCGATATTGTTAAACATCGTGGTGATCATCAGTTGCGGTTTAGAGACACAACAAGACATGATAACAAGATTCAACTTAATCGAGAAGAGTTTTTTATTCTAACTTGTGCAACTGAACCAATAACGAGATACTTGAGACAACTGGTGTTTTCAAGTTCAATTATTAAAGATTATCTGGAAGACACTTTGGACAAACAACCGGACGCACCTATATTGTACGGACCTGTAGATACTTCTATATTCAATAGGGTTCCTCATGAAGTACAAATGTGGAGACAATTGGAAAAGTACGCTCAACTACATAAGAAATCAGTAAAACATGAAAAAGAGGAAGAAGAAGGAGGAGAAGAATCAAGTGTTAGTGATGAAAATGAAAACAAGGAAAATGTAAAGATGGAAACCTAAATGACAATTAACTACACAGCAATGGTTAATTTTTAAAACAATATCAAACACTTTGTGGGGTTAGGCCTACCGGGGACGGTGCCCACGTTAAATATACACCAACGCGCCAACAACTGTACGGCCGGGTATAAAAGTCGTACCTACCGTGGTGTGGAAATCAGTTGACCTTTGGACTTCGTCATGAGCAGACGAGTGATCTTCGCAATGGACAAGGAAGAAGAACAAGTAAAGTCCAAACCTGGTATAATTGAGTTCCAAGCGTTTCGGGGTAATGATGATAGATTTATCATAAAAGAACTTGTGTTTTTCGACATCAATACAAGTGTTCCTTATTCGTTTTTATTTAAACCACCATGTTCTTATTCATCTTTAACCAGTAAAGCCGCTACTACCAACAGATGGATTTCAAAACACTTCCATCATATCGATTGGTATGATGGTTTTACAAGTTACACGGACTTGTATCACATTATGCATCACTTTTCAGACAAGTTTACCAATATTTACACAAAGGGGCTGGAAAAGAAAAGATGGATCGAAGGATTTACTCATGTTCCGGTTAATGATGTGGATTTGGATAAAAACTACAAGTATACGATGGAAAATGTTTGTATTTGTACTAAAAGTCCAGAACATGAAAAAGATAGACATTGCGCTTTAAAAAACGCCTATAAACTCGCATCTTACCTTCAAAGTGGGGAAATGGGGAGTGGTGGGGGTATCGGGGGTTATATAAGTGAGGAGCAGACCGGGACCTGGCATGAGTATTACTCGAGATTCCGAGACGACAACATCTCCCAGCAAGAAGACGAAGAAGACGATCTATAACTTGACCATGGCATCTCACCAGTTCCTGCAAACTTTGGTTGAGCAGTTCAATGCTCACTCCAAATCTACCATACTACCCGTCAAGAAGTGTTCCGAACTTAAAGACGAGAAGCACTACATTATCCACGCCATGAAGAAGATGGAGACTACAGTTGGAGAGGCCATCTGCTGCAGTCTTAGCGAGGCACCATTCACTCCGGGGGATGAGCCCAAGTTCCAAGTCTACCTGCCGAAACGGTTCGTCCATCTCCTCCAGAACGAGGATCTGCGCTCCATCCAACCCGGCTGTCTCTACCTGGTTTCCCACGGTTGCACGGGTAGCAATTCCACCGAGTTGACCATCCACATCGCCGACAAGCAGCAGTGTTAGATTTAAGTTTTACTGTTGTAAATATGTTATTGTAACGTTTTATGAATAAATAAACCATAAAAAACAAAAGACAAAAAATGCAACATATCAATATGTGAAGTTTGTCACATATTGATATGTTGCATTTTTTTTTTAAACTTCGCGGGTGACCTTGACCTTTGACCTTTGCATTTCACAGTTACCCCCACCACGCTACAAGTCAAACCTGTTTGAATGCAAACACCCCCACCACTTTTTCATATACCTCCAAGCGCTGTGCCTTGGCTTCATTTCTACTCCAGCAGCCAACCTAGCAACATCAGGATGTCTCTCAACGTAAGCTGTGCCAGCTATGAGGAGGTGACTATCAAAACACAACAGGAGCTGAACGATTTGTACAAGGAGTTGCAGCTAATGGTGGCAAGAGGCTACCGTATAAATGTGCAAGTCTACGCTTGCAATATACGGAACACCCGGCAGCCAAAGGAAGAGCCTGGACACTCATCGACAGCTTCCTCACCGACGTCCATGAAGACCGAGCCGGACAACTTGGATTACTTCAGCTGACTAGCAGTTGTATTTCTTGTTCTAACCATTGTAGAATATGTTTATTTTTTCATTATATTAAAGAAGTAAAAGAGCAAAAACACCTATCTTGTTACTGACATATTAGCTCAGTAACAAGATAGGTTTTTTTAAAACACAATTTGAATGACCTTGAAACTTCCCCCTCCACTGCTTTGCTACCCCCACCACTTCACTATTGGTGTACATGGCACATCACGATTAGAAACCTCATTCCATCTTCAACAGCCAAACCGACAACATCAACAATGGCAAACCTACCAACAGATGAAAGATGTCCTCACGCATGCTGCGACTTCATCCACGAGTTAGAGAAAAAGATGCAAGAGAGGGAGATAAGAAGAAAGCAGATCCACTCAGAAAATATTATGATAGTCAACGGCTATCTTTTATTGTTCGGCCTTATTATGGTTGTACTTTTCATACTATATGGTATAGTCACATGTGTCGGCAAGGTTGCAGAAGAAAACGCCCGCCACCATCAGTTGGAAAGTTTCAATGTTACTTTGTAGGTTTTCCTTTTTTTTTTAAACTCCGTTTGGATGACCTTGAAACTTCCCCCACCACTTCACCATGTTCCTGCATGAGTATCACATCACCCGTCATTCCTTGTTCGACAAGCAACCATGGCGGACAACACCATCAGCCAAGCTGACTCCACTACTGATGTTGGAACGACCTTGAACTTTCCCCTCCACTCCTTCCTTTTTTAAAACCCAATTTTAAATGATCTTGAAATTTCCCCCTCTACTTTTCGATAATGTTACAACTGACTGCAGCTCACCTCATTCCTTGCTTAGCTGCCATGGCGGAAAGAACTCTTTCTCAAGTTGACTCCACTACGGACGAAGCATTTCCCTTGCGGTGGACTGTTCATTTACAGGATGCGACAGAAGTGGAAGTCTTGTATCAAAAATTACTCAATGTATTAAACGGGAACCCTGGACCTCTTGAATGTAGAATGGATTTGAATTTTGATGCAACCAGGGTCGGCACAGAACCTTCAACTTCAAGCCAGCCTCAGCAACGAGATTTTACACATTTATACACTCCAATATCACCGGAAGGTGTAACTGTCTGCGAGGCTGACTCAACTACACGTTATGTTCAGCCGAAGCCTTGGGTGTTGATTATTAACAATGTGTACAAAGTGGAATTGGTATGTAATAGATTAAAGGAGTTGATGGTACAAGATCCAGGCCTGCGCTTTCAAATAGATATACATTTCATCTGGAGAGCACCTGCGCGGGGCTCTTCGTCTGACAGCTCTCCAAGTACGACGGACGAGGAGGACAACTAGTCATCTTTTTTAAAACTCCGTTTGAATAACCTTGACCTTTCCCCTCCACTGAGTTTATTTAAGGTGCACTCTCACTGACTACAGCATCATTTCATCGCGCACCTTCACCGCAGCAACATGGACAGTCAACTCAACTACTGTTGCGAACAGAAATGTTTTTCATGGCCAAATGACATTGATGTGGTGGATGGTCTGGCTTGTAGAACATGTGAAGCTTTTGGTCAGTGCATGTGTAAGTGCAAGTCTTGGAAGAAGCCGAAACCGAAGTTGAAGACATTCCATGTGTACCAAATGAGAGGGCATAAGTACACTTGCTGCCCTGAACGTTGCATTGAATTCAAACTAAAACAGCTAACTGGCTGCAAATTGTGCAACAATCATTTTGCAGGTTTTTGCAAACATTATTTAGGAGCGTGTCAATACAGATCAACTTGGCATACCGAAGCACTCACTATCAATGAAATCGCTATAGACTCACAAGAGTAGTCTTTCTACTCTTTGACTTTTTTAAAACTCCGTTTAAATGACCTTAAAATTTCCCCCACCACTTCCCCATATATCTAGAGTACGCAGGGCCCGGAGGTCAGTCGCTCGGCGGCTGTCGTAGGATGCACATCCGTGTTGTGCAGTCTGCTGTGCAGTTTTGATTTTAACCAGTTCAATGTCACCACACTTGAACTCTGGCGAAAACGTCAAGCTGTTAAACACAATCCTAAGCCCCAGGTTCACAGTCAACCTCAAGGTCATCACACTTTAACATGTAAATTTGCACCAAAACGGTGCTACCTGGCTTGACATTTTCAAGTTTCCCGAGGTCATCGCAGTTCCCCCACCACTTCCCATATACCTAGAGTGCGCGGGGCCGGACAGTCAGTCGCTCGGTGTCTGTCGTAGGGTGCACATCGCGGTTGTAGTACTGGTCTAAAGGGGGCTGCTGGCTCACTTCAAGGTCACCCGAGCGGTGTCACATGACGGTTTAGGCAGAGTCACGTTGCAAACTTGCAGTTTCCTCAGCACTTTTGCTGTTTCTCGTCTAATTTCGCTCCAAGTCGTCAAGGTCATGGGAACCGGACTGAAACTCGGAGCGTAGTGCGAGAAACAGCAAAAGTGCCAAAAAATTTTAGGTTTCAGCGTGACCTTGACCTTTGTGACATCGATGACGTCATTTTGGTGACGTAAGGGGTGATGATGTCATCAGCACGTCATTTCTGTGACGTCATGGGTGTGACGTCATCGAAATGACGTCATTAGTGATGACGTCATCGATTGCGTCATCGATGACGTCATCGATGACGACATCGGTGAGGTCATTGACCTCGATGACGTCATCCCTCAGGTGACCTTGAAGTGAGCCAGCAGCCCCCTTTTTCCACTACTCTACCGTTAAACACCAGTTTCATTTCAGATATCGTACTGAACATATTGGATCAAGACGGCATTAGTGTTGACTTTAGAGGAGAAACAATAACTATACGGTTACATATCAGAGCAGCAACATAAAGTCAACATGGGATTATCATTTAAACCACAACGGAAGAGTCGGGAGCTCAGTAGCTCCTCAACATTCGACGAGTTAACACCGGACAACATACGCTTCCTACAGAAGATCGGACTAAAACTTGCCAACCATGGATATACTGGATATAGCGCAAGGACCGACATTCGACGAAACCCTATGGGAGAAGGAATATCACACTCACAACCCTTACACTTCATCAAAATTAAATAATAATGATGAAATAAGGATTCCCATTCAACAACAAGATATCTACACATTACCATGTGAAAGTTATTTATATATCGAAGGAAGAGTAACAACATTGGATGGAAAATCTGGTTCAACTGTTCCTTTTATAAATAACCCAATGGCATATCTGTTTGATGAAATTAGATATGAGATATCTGGAGTAACAGTTGATTCAACAAAAAAAGTTGGTATATCAACAACTTTAAAAGGATTGACTTCAATAACACCTCATGAAAAGAATTCTTTAATCTCGGCTGGATGGGTGACTCCTGATAAAGACACTATTACTCCTAATTCAAATGGTTACTTTGACTTTAATGTACCTTTACGATTGCTTTTGGGATTTGCAGAAGATTACAAGAGAATAATAATAAACGTAAAGCAAGAACTGGTACTGCTCAGATCTTCAACGAATAAGGATGTAATACAAGCGCCAAGTGGAACTAAAGATGCCGATTTGGAATGGCAACTTCAATTAGATAAAGTTGTATGGAGAGTACCACATGTCAGATTGGCGGATGAACATCGAGTATTATTATTAAAAAAATTAAAATCTGACCGTGATATTGTAATACCATTTAGAAGTTGGGAATTTCATGAATACCCCATATTGCCTCAAACAGAAAGACAAACATGGACTGTTAAAACCTCTACTTATTTAGAACGGGCAAGGTACATAATAGTTGGTTTTCAGACTAAACGAAAGGATATTATAACTGCGCACGCTGGTCAATTTGACCATTGCAAAATAAAGAATTGCAAAGTTTTTTAAATTCTCAGTTTTTTCCATATGACAGTTTAAATGTTTCATTTAACAAGAAACGTTATTCCATTCTATATGACATGTATGCAAGATTTCAATCGTCATATTATGGTAAGACCAATACACCACTACTATCACCAGAACAATTTTATTCAAAAGCTCCAATTGTTGTAATCGATTGTTCAAAACAAAATGAATCTGTAAAATCTTCAAGTGTAGATATAAAAGTTGAAATGGAATTTGAAGATAAAATACCAGATGGAACTTCAGCATACTGTTTAATTCTACATGACAAAATAGTTACCTACACACCACTAACAGGAATCGTGAAGAATGTGCTTTAAGAAGGATTAATCCAACATCTGCACGATTTGTAAGGTTTTTACAAAAAATCAACAATATCTAGGTCATCTGCGAGTATAAAAGCGAGAAAAAAGAGCTGGAAATTCATTTCATCTTTGATTGTCGTATGGGTAACATCGTCCGCAAGATGAGTTCTACTACATCAAGTGCTAATGAAGAAACTACACCTTTTATGGCTGACAATAGTTTGGATATAGAAAGACAAGTTGAACAGGAAATGGATGAGTTCCTCAAGTTTAAACATAAGAAGACAGAAGAAGAGGAAGTTGAAAAAGAAACAAAGAAAAGAAAAATTGAAGATAACATTTCCACCAACATCTTAACGGAAGTATTTCTTCGAATATTTTATCCTATTTCTTCTTGTATGACAAAGACTGTATCTGCTGGAGTGATGAAATCATTGGATTACTCTCCTACTGTTATTTTAAATCATGGATCTAAAATGGTAACCTTCACTGAAACTTCTTGGGAATCTTTTATGAAACATATACATCTTTTGGAATGTTATCTGAGTAACAATACATTTGGAAGAAAAACAAAACTAGGTTTGTTGGAATGAAATATTGAAATCGATATTGTTAAACAACGTGGTCAACAATTAGTTCGATTTAGAGATTTAACTAAATATAATATAAAAATACATTTGACTAAAGAAGAGTTTTACACTTTAACTTATGCTACTGGTCCTATAACAAGATATTTAAAACAGCTAATATTCTCAAGTGCAATTATCAAAGACTATTTAATTGATGCATTGGATAAACAACCATATGTTCCAATCCTATATGGTCCAGTAGATACTTCAATCTTCAATAGGATACCACATGAAGTAGATATGTGGAGACAGTTACACCACTATCAAACCAACTTTAATTTAGATGAAGAAAAGCAAGAAACCAAGCAAAACGAATCATGTTTCAACAATCAACAATCGGCAACAAATTAAACAAATAAAAAATATTGTAAGTAAAAAGAAGAATATTGGGGGTATAAAAGGTTGTCAATCTGGATTAACATACCAGTTGCCTACTGAACGTCATCATGGATAAACAAGTTTCATTCTCTAAGAAGATAGAATTAATGGAAGTAAAGCAAGGTATCATAGAGTTTCAAGCATTCCGTGGTAATGATGGAAATTTTATAATTAAAGAGTTAGTGGTACTAGATATGATAACATCTGTTGTTTATCACTTTTTATTTATGCCTCCTTTACCATTCAACAGATTAACAACCAAAGCTAAAGTAACAAACAAATGGTTGATGAAACATTTTCATAATGGGATGAAGGTTTTATAACCTACAATATGATGCCACACATTATGAATAATTTCTGCAAAAAGTTTAAAACTATTTTTACAAGAGGATTGGAAAAAGCAAATTGGATACAAGCATATACAAACCATGAAGTAATAAATGTGCAAATGGAAAAAGATTTTTATTGCTACTTTGATAACATCTGTATTTCATCTAAAAACTTTAAACATCAACAGTCTCAATGTGCTTTAAAGAACGCATATAGTTTAAATGTCTATCTCCAGCAAAGTGGTGGGGGAAGTGATGGGTATAAAAGCGAGAGCGGCACTAGGACAATGCATCAGTATTATTCGAACCTCCGGGGAGTCAACACCTCTGACGCGCAAACACAAGAAGAAGAAGACGAACAATAGCAAGAAGAAGATAATGGCGTCACAAAATTTTCTACAATCGCTTGTTGATCAATTTAACAAACATTCTAAATCTACTATACTACCGACAAAAAAATGTTCAGAATTGAAGGAAGAGAAACATTATATTATTCACACTATTAAGAAAATGGAAACATCAATTGGAGACGCTATCAATTGCACACTAAGTGAAGCACCCTACACACCTGGTGATGAACCAAAATTTCAAGTATTTCTTCCCAAACGCTTTGTTCAACTGCTGCAGAATGAAGATTTACGACTGATTCACCCTGGCACACTCTACTTAGCATCTCACGGTCCTAGCGGAAGCAACTCTACTGAACTTACACTTCATGTTATGCCTACTAGCAACTAATCTGTAGTTTATATATATACTGTTGTACATGTGTGTAACTGATTATAAATAAATAAAAAATAAAAAAAAATAAGAAAAAGGCAACATATCGATAGTGTTTCTGCACTATCGATATGTTGCTTTTTTAAAAACACGTTTGGGTGACCTTGACCTAGTTTCGAGGGTATATAAAGGCCGTAATTTTCTTGAGAATCTCATGAGTCTACGACTACCTTTCGTGCTGTACGCATCTCTGTTGGCTCTCCAGTTATTACAAATAACAACATGTCTCTTAAGGTGAAGTGTGCATCATATGATACCACCACCATCACAACTTTTGAAGAACTCGACGATTTTACTAATGAATTGCGAGTGTTACTTGCCGGTGGTTATCGTTTAAATATTGATGTTTACGCTAACAACATGAGGATGTTTCCTAAACAAAAATTCTGCAATGAAGAAGTATTTGTTTCCACACAACCTTCAACTACAACACCATCTACTCAAAGTAATGTTAAGTTCCAGAAATATTACTGATGTTGAATAATATTGAGTGGTCGCTGTGGCATCTATAAAAGGAACGCGTAACCTAAACAGAATCATCATTTGCTTCCCAACTGACGCAGCGAAAACAACTACCACTACCATGTTGTACAGAATGATGATTGAATTTAATGGAAAAATCTACGGAAAAGACTATCAAAGTGTAGAACAAATGACATCCGATCTTCAAGTATTGACTAAAGAAGGATTCCAACCAAAATTAATTCTAAAATTTCCAGAAGTACATCCACTGTCCACTGAAGATCTCATTGCTATGGCTAAAGAAGAAAAAGAAAAATACAAACAAGATATAAAGAAAGAAAAAGAGGATGAAAACTCACTATCTTAAATAAATACATCTTACACTTGTAAGATGTTCTTTTTTAAAACTCCATTTGGATGACCTTGAGATTACCCCCACCTCTTTTTCTAATCTATAAAACACGCTATCCTACACTATACACCTTCATTTCTTGGCTAAACTTAGAAGCATCAACATGGAAAACAAGAAAGACGAGTACAAACCACGCTATTGTTGTGAACAAAAATGTACCGATATAGGAAGATGGATGGTAGACGGATTAGCTTGTAGAAAATGTGAATTCTTCGGATCCTGTTACTGCAAATGCAAGGCAAAACAACTACCACCACCAGAATTGCGAACCTTCAAAATTTATAAATCAAGATACTTCCACACTTGCTGTCCCCAGAGATGTATCAAATTTCATCCAGAAAAAATTGTTAATTGCCGAGAGTGTAATGCATGTTATAAAGACGACTTTTGTACATGCATCATAAATGCATGCAAGTACAGATCAGATTGGTCTTCTCATCCTATTGAAGCTTCAGATGTATAGCTGTAGTCACTGACTGCAGCTCTTTTTTAAAATTTCATTTGGTTGCCCTTGAAATTGTCCCCACCAACATATATTCTACGGATCCTTCAATATATTTCTCATTCCGATTTCATTACTCTGACTGGCAACAACATGGGTGACAGGTTTATTTCTTTTGAACATTTAATTACCGAAAGGGATGAGATGGAAGATCTATTTCACAACTTACTCACACTTATGGATAAGTATCCTTTAAGATGGATCAAAATCAAAGTAAAATATGTGGATCCTACCAGAATATTTTCATCATCGTCATCTTCCAACAGTGCAGGGGAAGAAGATGAAGAAACAACTCATGGTATTAAAATTATTGAATTGGACAACGAGGAACAAGAAATGCAAACTCTGGTTAAAAGTAAACTTAATATTTGATTTAAAACAATTATTAGTGTTTCTAATTTATATTACAGCTAATACTTATTTCTACACACCACCCATGACCTACCCAAATGGGTTTTTGCGGCAAAATGCTCTGGCCGCCGGTTCGCATATGGGTATATCAACCTTCCCCCACCACTTTACCTTCCCCACTCCTCTACTTCCCCCTCCACCACCTTTGCCCACATATAAGCGACCCTCTGACCATCGCTCACCATTTGTTTGCCAACTTCCGAACAATGAGCTCCTCTCCTTTAACAACAAGTAAATGTACTTTTCTTATTCAATCACAAGAAGAATTACAAAATATTTTTCAAATTTTAAGTGATCTAATAAACACTCCAAATAACACCATTACTATCACTGTGGAAGTTTCCTACAATTCTTCTGATTACGAAAACATGGAAAGCGAAGACGTCGAAGTTTTACAGCTGCCAAACAATAGTCTTCCATCTTCCAAAGCTGCAACACCCGACACAGCTAATAATGATGTTTAGTAGACTATAATTATTTTCTTTACCCCTCCACTATTTTACAGTAATATATACCCTGTCCCTATATCTGTTTCTCATTTCATCGCCAACTTTCTTACCGTCAACACCGCTCCCATTTTAACTGCACACATTTAATACACGAAGATGATGGATGATTTTTTATTTACATCACAATTGGAAGAGGATAAACTCAAACTCGAAATCAACAAACTACAATTAGAAATGAAGAATCAACAAGAAATGATTCAGCTTTTACAACTATTCAAATGCGTACTGTGGATAGTGTGTTTTTATCTTCTCATCGCTATCACCTTTGGCATCTACCACTCCATCGCCAGTAAACAATACTCCAACACTTCCTCAAATAAAACCACTACTTTTCTTTGATTAAATAAATTTCTACCCACCTTCAATCTAACCCCTCGGGGCTCACCTTTTTTAAAACCCCCACCAGATGACCTTGACCCACTTCCAAAACCCACCCATCACTGTCAAAAAATCCCAGCCGCTACTACCCCTACAACAGTTACAACCGCTGACCTTGAACTGGACCAGGAGTAGGCAAACCCCACTACTTATGTACTTGAAATGAACATCGTGCCTAGGTCGGTATGAACAGGTGGATGGGCGTCTCAAAATAAATATAGTTAGTGCAGACAAAATTTACCGGTGAATACGTTACCTACCAGAAGAAATAAAAAAATTTTACCGCGGTGAGTTTTTTCATGGATGAAAAGCATTAAAGCATCAAATCTCAGGCAATAAAATTTATTTAGGGCGTTGGGACACAAAATATTAATATTCATGTAACAAAAAACTTCTCAGAAACTTAGGAAAAATTTCAATGTTTTAGGGTTGATATAGTATTTTTTTCATTATTTTTGTATGTAATCGTATAGCCTCTCAACTAGCTTGGTTTTTCTTGGTTTTTTCTTGGTTTTATCAGTTTCAACTGATAACTTTTTTGATGAGTTCAGGCATTTCATAAAGTTAACAGGTAAATATAGTTAATTTTTTATTCCCATTTAGGCCTACATCTTGACCCAAAGCTGATATTTAATTAAAATATTTTATTTAAGATGATCAGCTTTGGTTATAAAATCAAAGAGGCGAATTTTGCATGGTAAATGCTCGGAGACAGACACGCCCCTCGGGAAATACGCGAAACGCTCGCCGAGATCGCATGTACCTGGCGGTTCCGCCACAATCACTGATCACGATATCAGGCTCCCTTTTGTGTACACCATTCATCCCTTTATTTCATTTATGTAATAATTATGTCGTATTAAATGTTTTAATAAATATAAATTTATTAAATACCTAGTAAATTATTAAATTGAATAAATTTTCAACAAATAGTGGAAAAAATACTAACATTATACATGACAGCAAAACCATTGACTATGCACACTAACGTTAGTGTATATAGTCAATGGCAAAACTGTAATATTTAGTTTTTCTTTGTTTCTTTAAGCCGTGAAATTAGAGTACTGCTATTAAGCAACATTTCTTAAATACTTGAATTGATATATGAGTAATATAAAAAATGCTGTATCTGTTCTCGAAAACTTATAATACTGGAAATTTGATATAGGCTTAATATTTAAATTTATTCCAAGATGCCATGTAACAAAAGAGTTATAGGCTATAATAATAACAACAATGAAGAAAATTTTACTGTATTGATGGATGAAATTATAATAATGACATTTCGAAATTTTGTCAGGATAGTTTAAACAGTTTAGATTTGAATTGATATACATTTAAATTTTATTATACATTTTGCCTACCAATACAAATATATGGGTAAACAACCTCAGAACAACTGTATCATCTCTGAAACAAGAGTCCAATTGATGTCCAAGGTCATCCAGAACTCCAAACAACATCGAACAAGTGAGAACTTGTGTTAAATAAGCCCCGCCAGCATTGTAAAGTTTACTTTGTCGTAGTCCATTAAGTCTATTATTGGTTCTGAGAACTTTTGGCGATTTGCATGATTTTGAGGCTTGAGTTTTTTTACTTTTGAAACATTTTTTAAGATGGAAATGCAAACCAACGTCAAGCATCACCTCACTGCTCGATCTAACAGACATTCCCAGATCATCAGCTAGCCTTCGCCCTGGACGATGATGGGTGGTTTGCACGGAACATCACTAGTCTGAAGTTTTCTGAAATCTGGTTGAACCTTGGACGTTATTTGGGGGTTTTGTTTCAGTTTTGCTGTTCTGAAGTTTGTCCCATAAAACTACTGTACTATTTGAAGGAGGTAGTTCTCCGCGACGCACAAATTAAGAGTCATCTTCACCCCTGGTCCAGTAGCCCATTGTTGCGCAATCGGCAATGTTAATCATACGGCTTTTACGCTAAAACATGTTTTTGTATTCCCTTGTTTCGGACGCCGTTTTTCAACCGATTCTCTTGAAAGTTGGTAAGTATTTAGTTGAATACTAATATAAGGTTTCTCATACCTCGAAATTTTGAAAATTTTACTAAATTTTGAAATATTAAATAAGGAAAATTGAGTTACTTTGCGACGTCACAGAGAGTAATATTTGTTAAATTTTCAAAATTCCGAGGTATGAGAAACCTAATATAACTATTCAACTAAACACTTACCAAATTTCAAGAAAATCGGTTGAAAAACGGCGTCCGAAACAGGGGAATACAAGACCATGTTTTAGCATAAAAGCCGTATGATTAACATTGCCGACTGCGCAACAATGGGCTACTGGCCAAGGGGTGAAGATGACTCTTAAAGGTCGGCGAAAATGCCGTTGTGTGGCAACATCAGCATCACCACTTTTTCAATTCATCTTAGTTAATTATTAAAGTACGATGCTCTCTGGACCATGCTTTGGACCACCCATGGTACCACAAATAGGTAGGCCTATATAGTGTCCTTTAAAACGAAGCCCTTACAACCCTACACCACGCGGCTTCCAGACTGTAGCCATATGAAAACCGTCAGGTATTTCTGCTTCTCCCTTCAATAGTAAGAGAATAAAATAAGAGTTTAGGTTGAGCTCCCATACTCGTAAATATATAAAGAGAAACATCAAACAGGCCGAGCAACAATACTTTGCAAATTCTCATGCTTAGAAGGCTTCACACAGACACAACTACGCCATCATAGTCAATGGAAGCGTTCCAGTGTTTTGTATGAAACATAATAAGATTTGGACGGCTTAGTTGGCGGTTTTGAAGGCATAGGTATCTTGAGCTTGAGCAACACCACTCCGTGATACTCCAACACTGTTGCATCGTGCTGAATACAATCAAAACACTTTTTTATATCTTAAACATCTTAGATCGTTTTACCCTTCATCTTTACAACAAATTTGTACTTCTAAGTAAATCTTATCATATGCTTTTTACAGATATGCTTCTTGCCGGGTAAATCAACTGTCACCAATCTTCTGTCCTTTCAGTGTCACGTGATGACAGCCTTTACCCATCGAACTCAGGTGGATTCAATCTACATCGATTTTAGCAAGGCATTCGACAGGATTGATCACAGTCTACTCCTCAAAAAGCTTAAGAGTTACGGGGTAGTAGGCACCATGCTGAAGTGGTTCCAAAGTTATCTCTCCAACCGCAAGCTATTTGTTATATTTGCCTCTCAACGGTCTTCTGGATTCCTTGCAAACACGGGTGTTCCACAAGGTTCCCACCTCGGACCACTATTATTCTCAATCTTTATCAACGACATTGGTGAAGTTATTGATGTCCCTTTCTTGCTTTTCGCCGATGACATCAAGTTGTTCAAGGAGGTCGTTACAACCCAGGACTGTTTTTCGCTACAGGAAACCCTCGACAATGTAAGGCTCTGGTGTTCGTCCAACGGAATGACTATTAACCACAATAAAACCAAATGTATAACATATAGCAGGATTAAAAACACCTTAGTCACCGACTATTATCTGGATGGCGCCCTGCTGGAAAGGTGTAGTCAAATGAAGGACCTTGGAGTCACTATTGATTCCTGCTTCGAGTTCGGTCAACACATCAGTAACATTTGCTCCAGGGCCTACCGGACACTTGGACTCGTTATGCGGACTGTCAACCATGGATTGGACTCTAGAGCTGCTACCATCTTGTTCAAGGCACTTATTCGTCAGCTTCTGGAGTACGCGTCGGTGGTATGGTCCCCATATCAGCTCGGCCAGATTGACCAACTTCAATCCGTCCAAAGACGCTTCATCAGGTTCCTGGGTGGTCGAGCTGGTTACAACTACTGGGAAGTTCCCATTGAGGCAGTCTCCGAGTCGCATGGATTGCAGCCACTGGCTTGCCGAAGACAGGTTGCTGATGTATCTTTCTTGTACAAGCTCCTTAACAGTAAGATAAATGCTCCACACCTCCTGGAGAAGATCAACCTCAAGGTACCATCCAGGGCGACAAGAGAGCGGCGTCTGTTCGAACTGGAGCATGCCAACAGAAGCTATCTGCAGCACAGCCCTATCCCCAGGCTCATGCGTTCCGGCAACGCCATATGTGGATCAGTGGACTTCTTCTGCGACACCCTTGACCTGGTAAGGCGCTCTGCTGCTGACCACTGGCTCCAAGCCCCGGACTGCTGAAAGTTGACCTGAACTTTTATTCATTCCCCGTCCATTAAATAGACTCATTGCATTGCAATTTATTCTATTATTGTTACTATCATTGTTACTATTGTTGTTATATCATTATTATTTATTGTTATTTTTTTGGTATTGCCATTGTTCAGTGTACACAGTAAACTACTTGTTAGTGATCAGTAATTTATGATTAGATAATTAATTTGTTGTTTCCATAATATATTGTTGGGATATCGCATTTGTTATTCGTTATGTTATTGTTATTATTGTAGCTGTTAGTAACTTCTTGCCACAAGGCCATTGTTTTTTGCTTTTTTTCAATATTGTAAAAATGGTGATCATGCCGTTGGAATAAATAAATAAATAAATAAATAAATAAATAAATAAATAAATAAATAAATAAAACAACTACTTTTTAGCTTTGTAGTTTTTGTAAAACACTATTTTATTAACTATGAGGAACGCAATACTAATAATTAAGTCATTATATATTTATTATTATTATTCAGAACAATCCTGTCAGTTTCATCCTCAAAAAAGTATTGCAGATTGAATTTTTTTATATCAATCAAATGATTTTATTTTGTTTTAAACTTTGGGTGGATGATTTGTAGCAAAAACCCCTTATAACATTGTTCATTTAATAGAAAACTAATATAGCTTACATACGCCGATTAGCTCAAAATTACCTGTTTTATAACATAATGTTCAGTTACTTAAGATTTAACAAATAAATAATAAGATGTTTGGAATAAAAAGTGAACATAACTTGCAAAACATTTTACATTGTAGGACCTTGTGTGAAGTTACTAATTAATAATGTAGCAAGCTGTGAAATGTGTTACCATTCACCAATGTAGGACCCCGATGTGCTGTGTTAACAGTCACTAATGTAGGAAGAAGTGTAATGTGTTACTAATCCCCAATGTAGGACCCTGTGCGCTTTGATACCAGTCAACAAGAAGGAACATAAACATTCGATATCTACCGTAACCTTTTTCATAATCATGCTCACAAATAGTAGATGACAAATTTAAGTAAAATAAGCTTTGGTGGAAGCGATAATCTTAGTTTTGTGAAACACGTGGATGCTAAATTGTAACGTGGTCTCTTTGATAATGAAAATAAATAATTATGTTTCATATTTCATTATTTATTCTGTACAAGAAAGAAAATACGGACCGAACTTTTTATGTGTTTCGAACAAAAATAAAAGTTTTTTATTTAGAATTTGGTAAAAAATTTCAGCTTGAATGAAAACATTTGTGATCATTTCAGAAAAAAAAAAAAATGGTATGCTAAATAAATACAAATCTATAGAAATAAAACAATTTATAATATTTTATTAATGACTTTTTTAAACGAGAAAAATAAATTTTGGTTTAAGTACTCTTTTGTCTATCTGGTCAGTAACTATGTTGGTAATCCATTTGAAGACTACTGTAAACAAATGGTTTTATTCCCTGCTATATGTATGTCAAATTATTGTTATTGATGTATTTTAAATATACTTTTTTATAATTTACTAAACTTTTATTACTTTGGTCTTAAACGTCAGCAAAAAAATGTAATCAGGCTTATAATTAAGGTTTTGAGTTATAAACAAAGTCTGTCTTTAAAAAATGTCCAATACAACCGTCTAATTATGCACAGTAAAATTGTCAAAAGCATTTAATCGACATTTTATTTTCAGTAATCAAAATGTCCTTTAATTTGTCTAATGGACCAATTATATTCGTGCTTTTTTGTTGTATTGCCGTATTTTTTAAGTAACGGTTACGGTACTTCTTATTTGAACTGTGATACCTAACATTGCGTCAGAGCCATATTCTTTTGGCTTCATTTAATGACACAGTTGTTCTTTTAAGGTTTTAATCAACGAACATCTTTAGCATATGTTAGAGGCATAGAACTGTAAATAAAAATACAGTATACACTATTTATTTTAATAATTAGTTAATTTATATAATTGATAAAATATTAAATTTAAATAATTTAATAAAGTATATTTATTTGTCAATTAATAATAATAATACTCTACTATTCTTGAAACTACAATGTAAAATGATTAAATGTACACATTTTGAGGCAAATATCAAAAAAATTTAATATTGACAATAAAAATACATAAAACGTATTACAAAAAGTATTAAAAACAATTTTTCTTATTGATGAATAACCATAAGAGCCTATTTGGCATTCAAGGACTTCATCACTTAGCAATATTAAATATTCCGAGTGGTGAAGAGATTTTACATATGTTGTAGTAAAACATTTAATATAAAAAAAATCTTTGTACACTGGGAAATTTTGTGGACAGAAAATAATATTGCAAAAGACCTTTCAACATTATTTTCCAAAAACATTTTGGGTCTCAAAATGAAGATCGTAAGTTGAGAAGGATTTTTAAAGAAATTAATAGTAGTCCCAACGCTTACACAAGTAGTTAGATAGTAGACTGATTCTCAATACCTGGCCTAATAATTAACAGATTTATAACATACGGAATTGGATAAACCAACTGTTTAATATACCCCACAAAACATTGACTCCTTTCTGGCAAAGTCATATTTAGCTTAAATTTTAGAAACGGGTTTCCTATATTTCTCTTATTCGTATTTTCAAAATGTTGACAACTTTTTATCTCAAAAGCAAATATCTTGAACAGTACATTTAAAAAAAAAATTCTAAAGATACATATAAGTTGGCAAATGCAATTATTTAAACGATGATACTAACATCATAGAGATCAAACAACAAATTACATTGTGACTACTTGTAACAATTCAAAATATTTAATAGTCATTTTTTCCGATGTTTATGATCCTGTTATCATTGTTCAAATATTAAAATTTGCCAATGTTTTCGTATTTTGTCAATAATTTTTAAAATGTACAGTTCTTAAGATTTTTTTTCTTTTTAGTAGTAAAAAGGGCCACTATTTTGAAAATAAAAATCAGAGAAAAATTGTATTTCATATATAGAGATATTTATGATTCAAAGGTCCATCAAAATTAGTAACTTAATGCAAAATTTCGTTTCAGAAATAAAAATTATAAAGTGTAAAAAAATGGTGGATAGTAGTTCGTCAAAACTACAAAAGTCTTGACCATTTTCCATTTATTTTGCTGTGTAGAAAAACGAATATGCACTATCAGTAACGGATTTTTGAGACACCCTATAGAAATGTGTAATAAGTTACAAAATATGGCCGAAGAAATTGTGTTAGAGGTTGGTAAAAGTTTCAATTGAATTATCGATCAATGCATCACGGGAACCGCAAGTTAATCTTGGAAGATGGATTGAGACGGGATGGCCGTTCCTGGATTGGCTGACCAATATTAAATGTCATCTTCTCTAATATGCTTAGAATGGGTTTCCTGAATGAAACGCGTATTCTTCAATTCCTTTGCCTTTCAATTTTCAGGAATGCTTTCTTTTACAACAATGAACAGATTTAAATTTAGGATTTAAAGAGTAGGTTATTAGCATGAAAAAATTTTGAAATACATGAATATTTACAAAGAGAAAATAAAATAAAATAATAATAATAGAAACCAGTAGTTGCATGTGTTCCTGTATTATTTTTACATTTGATTTTGTTCTCGATTCGCTTATGCATTGAAGCTAGATCTTCGCCATAGCTACATCATTAATGCTTGGATTCTTTTTTATCAACTGGTAACCCAATAGGTACAAGTTTACATTATTAGAATTTCAATTTTAAAATTGTGCATAGTAACATGAACATAATAATCCTGACAACAATGATATATACCTTTTAATAATAGTTGCTTTGTTTCAAATAACAAATAATTAGGGATGATATTAAAAGTAACAATGTTGGGTTCGAGTCAAATATTTAAATGTTGGTTTAAAGTTTATACTATCATATTAGTGAACGATAAACTCCACTATAATTTGTTTAACTTTGTATTTGTTTCTTAATGCTGCATTATAATTGGGCTTTGGCCTGTTATGTAAGCATTGTAAAAATGAAATAAATAAATAAATAAATAAATAAATCATTTTTTTGCTAAAGATATTATTGAGAGACATCCAGCCTCATTGCAGTCTTTGGATTATTAACCAAATTCTTACAAAATATACAAATTTTAATTTTCTATTTCAACCAGTTTTATACATACGTAAATACAAAATATTAATTAAACCAAAAATCTGCGAACGACATAAAAATTTAATATATTAGTTATAAAAAGTAATTTTAAAAACTACCTCTGTGTAGCACTCTATTATTATTTTCATTAGAAAAGCTCAAACGTTTTAGAGTACTTGTATGTAGTAATAGATTAATAAACACTTAATCAATTTATTAATATTTTACTTTAGATAAATACGTGTTTATGGAGAAACCAAGGCGAAAATTCTTCTCCAAGGCCGACTCAAACAAGTAGAACAATTTTCATCAACGTGATACTAACTTGGAGGGCTTTCTAAAGTTGTGGAAGGAAGCCAAATCGAGACGATTACTCAAACTTTCACCCGAGTAACTCCGTCGGTAGTATTAGCTTCAACATACAGATGAGTACACCAGAAACGGGTTTGGGAGGAATATAAAGTGTGTTTCCTACATTGGGGAATGACAATTGGAGGTTTAAGTTTTCATGAAGGACATGTTTTACCGGTATATCATTGTTTGGTTTTGAAAAGTGAATTGCAGAGTGACTTCTGTTTTGAATATCCTGAGTATGTTTTGAATGAGTAACAAGTATAGAGATGTAAATCATTGTTATTCCCTATAACACTCTTTTGTACCATTGTAATGTCCATCCTAATTTCATTTTAAAAATTATTAAATTTATATATTTTTGACATGCGAGAAATCTAAATGAATATGAAAAGTTGTTTAATGTTTAGTGCTAATAAAATTTTATTGAGTTGTTTTATTTGACATTTGTTGTTGTTTGACACTTTGAGTGTTGAATGTCCATGAGTCAGTTGAAACCTTTGTCAAAGAAGTGTTGTTTGGATGACATAAAAAAATAATTTGCATATTTATATTATTTCAAGTTTTTTTTTACTCTACATTATCAATGTGATTTAATTTTTATTGACTCAGAATACCACTAGGTAGATAAAAGGATCAGATTTGTTAATGTTCTTATATAAACGCTATTCATTTTATATTACTCATTCTAATACGATCCTAACACAAATAAATCCTTGTAAATTAAATCCTTTGTAACTTTACACTTACTCAGAAATGTCCGAAACAACACGGTATTTCCTTATCAGTACTTCATCCAGACATTTGAATTGTTTGCTTTGTTTTGTAAGAGTGTCTTAAACACTTGGAAATTTTTACAAATTCCAGTATATTAAATAAATTTAGAAGATTAATTTACAGAATGTTTCAGAACTACCTGACGAGAATATTATAAAACAGTTTTTGAGTCAAAACAAAATATAAAAATTATATTAAAGTAGTTCAGAATGTAGTTTAATTTAGGGTAATTTGAGATTAGAGAGAGGAAAAAGATACAGTAGGATTTCCTTTTTAAATTTAGTACAAAAGTTTATCTTTCATACAAACCTAAATCAAAGTATATTTTGAAATAACAATTTTAAAAGCCCTATGGGTTTATTGGAGATAAACCCTTTAGAAACTTTGTTAAAATTCTATGTACACTATATGGATTTTAAAATGTAAAGCTCAGACCAATTTTTAATGTGTTTAAAAAAGAAGTTTTCAAATTAAAATAACATGCGTGAAAACTTGGCAACTGTTAAAGTAAAATGGGATTAGTTTTTTATATAACTTATATTTTATTTCCCCTCAGAAATATTGCCGTTATATAAATAAAATTAAATATTTGTTTAGAATTTAAACACATTAATATAGAATTGCCTATTTATTATATGATAGGAAAATAATATAGAATAGGGTGGGATGTTTTTTGATGAAAATACATTTTGTTTTGGTAACATTGTCTTGAAGAATTCAAAATAATCACTGATATAATATTTACATCAGAGAAAATGTTTAATTATAAACATTGTTTCTCCTCACGCATCATCTTCATTAAGGAGGAAACCTCGGTCGCGTGGTTTACAGCACTGAGAATTCAAGATTAGACAGAATATTTAATCAGTAATTGGTTACACTACTGTACGCTTGATTAGATTAAAATAAAACCGTTATGATTCTACATTTATTTTCATTTGTGTCATTAACCTTTCGTTTTGATTTAAAGGGGACGTGAGTTTAACCTATCTAAAACACGTTGAATTACTATATACATTATATAGTTGTATTTCACTGTATGGAATACATTCAACTTTTCAAAGATAATCTGGTTTTCAAAAAATATTATACTGTATAGTTTATTCATTGCAGTTATTTTAATTCGGAAATTGTTTTGATTGTGTTCAAGCAAATAAATGTATGATGAGTATATTAAAATGCTAAAATAGTATATTTTGTCACTAGTCCGGAAAGTGGTCGTTACTGGCCAATCAAGTACTCGAATTTAATCCAGCACCGGTATACCACTTTTGGACGAGTCACGAACAAAACTTTTCATCATACCACCTTTTATACAGTTTGGATAAAAGTTAATACATTTTGACTTATATGTTACTCTTACTGTGTTATTCTGTGTATCTTGTTTATGAACTGTTTTCATCTGTTAGTACAAATAAAAACTAGTTAAATTATTTAGCAGTCCCGAAAACGACTATTTTACAGCCTAGACTCGAAAACGACTATTTTACGGCCTAGTCTCGAACTACTATTTTCAGGACTGTTCATCCAACCCTGTTTATCCAACCAACTGTTAAGTTCATGTTACATATTTATATTAGTAATTTTACGATACTGGTCTTGATAAAGTAAATTAAAATTCAATATTCTCCCCACTCTTCATAATTGTACATTTTGAATGGTTCCACATTGAAATTTCAATGCCATTTTATAAAGATTCCACTATTAATGTAACCTTGGTTACGCTATCATAATTTTCAATTTAAATTAATGAATCACAATGTTTATTTCTAAAATAATTTGTGTTAAAAACTATTAATGTAAACTTGGCTACGCTATCATAAATTTAAATTTAAATTTATGAATCACAATATTTAAATTTCTAAACTAAATCGCGTTAAAATTATTTTAGTTACTTTGGCCTATAGCTGTCATGTTTCATGTGCTCATGTGTTCATGTTATTAGAAAGAAATGAGAAACCGTTTTAGAAACTACTTTAAAATTGGCGGTAGGAGGAAGAAACAAACACAGGACCCAGGAGAAGCTTACGACTGCAGCCACAAGTGAGGGGGTGGCGGTGGCGAGGCAAGAGGAACAGTCAAGGTCCAGGCAGGGTGAGGTAAAATGTATCGCGTGTCGCAAGTAAGTTTTAGATTTAATTTTCCAAAAACATCTGAAATATTTTACGTAAACCTAATTATGTTATATATTTTTTGAGCGGAGCTCCTATCCTACACTCTGGCTTTTTATTTACACATACCCCTCCTGAACGGCTGAAGTGATCCTAACGAAATTTTGCTCGGTCATAGTAACCATCTATGGGAAAGAATAAATCTAAAATGGTCCAAATCGGACATAAGGGCTCTGTCCTACGGCCCTTTTAAGTTACCATGTTATTTTAATAGGAGAATTATTTTATTTGGTTATTTTACTGTGTATTGATTATACAGCTGTTATAAGGATCAAATTTAACTGCAGACTGTTACTATCAGCTGTTGGTGAATAGAGTAGTTTTATGTGAAATTGTTGTTTTGCTTATTTTAGTGGTTTGTTTACCTTTGTACATGAATTAAATGCCACGTTTACGAAGAGGAGGTGCAAATCTAGGACGACGCACCATTTAGTATCTTGTAAACATATAATACCCCGTCGCAGCAAACCTGCGTACTCAAAAGTTATTAGAGTATTACAGACTTGTGGCGAGTAAGCGCAGTGAACAACCTAAATCTGGCGACGAGAGTGTGTAGCGAATGAGCTGACCCAAAAGGTGAGTGAGCGCAGTGAACGAACTACATTGGCGGCGAGTGAGCGTAGCGAACGAGCTCACTCAAATCAAATCAAATCAAATCAAATCAAATCAAATCAAATCAAATCAAATCAAATATCCTTTATTGCCATAAAAACATATTTACATGCATAGGCTTGCGTCAGAACAAATAAAAATAAAATTACAAAATTTGTGAGAAACTTAAATTTAAACTAAATTAGTCTATTCTCAATAAAATCTTTAACAGAATAAAAAGACTTGTCAATAAGGAAGGCCTTGAGCTTTCTTTTAAAACAATTAAAATCATTTTCACACTGTATAATCTCAGGCAGGGCATTAAACAATGTAATGGCGGTATAAAAGGTATGGCGTTTAAAAAAAGAAGTATGATGGAGAGGAATATTTAGTTTGGTGGTATTTCTAAGGTTGTATTTGGACTGTGGAACAAGAGGCTGGAAAATGCTATGGTTCTGTTGAAAAAATATTATGGTTTGAAAGATGAAAATACTGGGAAATGTAAGAATGTTAAGATTTTGGAAATGAGGCCTACATGACTCCCTTTGACGAACGCCAGCAATGATTCTAACAGCCTTTTTTTGAAGGATGAAAACTTGTTTTGTTTTTGAAGTTTCAGAGCCCCAGATTGAAACAGCGTAAGAAAGATAAGGGAAAACCAAGGCGTAGTATGCAGATAGAAGCACAGATGAGTCCGTGAAGGTTGCAAGCCTACGGAGCACAAAAATCCCAGAACAAATCTTCCTTGAAACATTTTGAATATGGGTGGAAAAATTTAAATTTCTGTCAACAATTAGACCCAGAAATTTTACTTCTTGTTCGGAACGGACTTCAACATCATCAATGAAAATGCTGAGGTCATCACAGATCCTTGTTGCGATTGTGAAGTTTAGCAACGTAGTTTTTTCTGCATTGACAAAAAGGCCATTTTCTTGGAACCACTGGACTATTGAGTTTGACTCTAAAAAAGTTCTTATTTCCATGTCTTCTCGACAGAGATCATCGATAACAATTGAGGTGTCATCAGCAAATAAACACAAATGAGCATTACCAAGACAACTCTTCAAGTCATGAACAAACAAAATGAACAACAACGGCCCAAGAATGGAACCCTGTGGCACCCCAGCACTGACATTCTGCACATCGGAAGAGCATCGTTTGAGCGTATTTCCATCGTTGAACGGTATATCAACAACCTGCCTACGTTTTGATAAGTAAGAAGAAAACCATTGTAGCGCTACGCCTCGAACACCAATATTTTCGAGTTTTTCTAGCAATAGACAATGCGAAACCGTGTCGAGTGCTTTGCGAAGATCAAAGAAAACACCTGAGGCTGATCTCCCCTTATCTAAAGCATTCACAACCCTATCTAAGAGCATGAAAATCGCATTGACAGTAGAGCCTCCCCTCACAAATCCAAACTGGTTTTCAAACAGAATGCTATGATCTATAAAAGACCAAAGTCTGATTAAAACAGCCTTCTCAAAGATTTTGGAGAAAGTAGATGCAATTGGAATGGGTCTGAAGTTATCCAGAATGTCAGCTCTCCCCTTTTTGAGCAGGGGCTTTACTATGGACAGCTTTAAGTAGTTTGGGAAAACTCCACTCTCGAAAGAATGATTGATTAGATGAACAAGTGGCTTGACAAAAAGCTGACTGCAGGTCTTAAGTAGTTTAGATGACATATTGTCACTGCCTGAAGATGTCTTAGGTTTTAAAGACCTGATTAAGTCAGTTACCTCTTCCTCAGAAACGGGTGCAAGGTAAAAAGAAGATGTCCTTGAGCTGAACCGCTGGGATGTAGGAAGACTTTTAGGTGTAGATGGCCCATTATTAGATACACTAACAAAATGGTTGTTGAAAAGGTTTGCAACCAATTTTGGGTCTCCAACATCAGCACCATTATTGTCTTTCATTGCTTGGGGAATATTTGAAGACACTTTCTTACCTCTGCTCTCATTAACAATTTCCCAAACACTTTTTACTTTATTAGAAGAGTTTTGGATAATGTTGAACACTTTAGATGACTTTGCGACTCTAATGCTGGACCTATATTGCCTCTTCAGTGACAAGTAATGTTGTCTCCTTACATCTGAAGAATCAAAATCCTTTGTAAAATAATACCACTGAAGAACCATATCACGAAGTTTTATTTGATCAGCATTTAAAATCACTTTTGTATGGGGAACACGCTTACGAAGTCTAACTTTTTTCTCTGGAAATGCTTGTTCAAAATAAAAATGCAAGATAGATTCAAAGATATTCATTTTTTCGTCCATGGTGCCTGCCTCAAAAACACTGGACCATGTTTCTTTGTCGAGAAGATACTTGAAGATGCGGACATTGTCATCGGAAAATGATCGCCTAAGAACATTCTGAGGCTGCTTAAAACCACCAGGGTTTGACAGTTTGACAACTGCCACCTGTGCATGATGATCAGATAAGGCCGTAACCAGTACAGAACAACTAATCAAGTCATCAGGAAGGTCAGTATATACGTGATCAATCAAAGACTTTGAGTTCTTAAACTCTCTGGTGTACGATGCGATCTTGTTTCTCAAATCGTAAGAAGCCATCATATATAACAAGCTGTCAACTTTGTTGCCAGCAACCGATAAATCGACATTGAAATCACCCAGTACAATTGTTCTTATCTCAGGATTAATAAATCGATCGAGGCAATCTGATAAACACCTATAAAAGACCTCATGTTCCTCTATGGAAGATGAAAACGACTGCGGTTTATAAGCTGAAACAACTAAAAATGTGTCATTGTGGAAATAAAATCTAGCAGCAGCAAGTTCACACCTACCCTCCAGACAAAATCGAGAAACATCTAACACCTCATAAGTAGTGTGTTTTGGTTACTTCTGGACCGGAAGTCGTGCCATCTGCCCGAGCAGCTGCTCGAGCAGATGGCGTCAGATGCTGGGGTGCAGATGGCGAGAGCATATGCCCTGAATTTGAAGTAGAATTGGGCATGAATTAAGAGTTAATTTAAAACTGAAATTTAACAGTTATAACTGGGGCTTGGAAAGTATGTCAAGGTCATCCAGAGTAAGTTTTAAAAAAGCCTATCCAACTACCACCAGAAATAGTTGAAAGTTGAACTAGTTGGTGATAGTGGGATAGGTTGAAGTAACTTTTGAATTTTATTTGTGAACATACAATTAATGTGCAACAGCAGAGTTTAAACAAGTTGAACTTTTGTGATGAACTACAGAGTTGTAAATGCAAACACCAACGACGATGAGAAGGTAAACGCAGAGTCCCCAGATGATGTATTTGAAAAGCTTGAACAAATGTAACATTTCGAATTGGTTTTCCCGTTCCATTTCCAATCGTTTAATTTCCAATTTCAATTTATCCTCTTCCATTCTAGTTATGAAGGGAACTTCATCCATCATATCCATCATGATTGTGTTAGTGTTTGAAATTTTAAAACAAGTGATGTTGATAGTTCAGAAGTCGAAGACGGAATGAGAAGTGAAAGGGAGAAATGTTAGTTAAATAAAGAAGTGGTGGGGGGAAGGATGAATTACAAAGAAGTGGTGGGGGAAAGACGTTGCTCTTCATTATTACCATCAGTAGTGTCAGATGGTGCAGGAGTTAGATTTAGTAAACTGTCTTCGTCCAAACTTTCAACCTTATCACAAATAGGACAATCGTATGTTATTTCCAAATTCATTTTGATGGTTGTAAAATTATCTACAAGTTCTTGTAAAATATTAAAAATGTCTTGTAACTCTTCTTTAGAGTTTATTTCAAAACTAGAATTCATTCGGGCCAATGGAGAGTTGTTCATTATTGGAGAGTCGGTGATGGAATGAGGATCGGCGCATAGGGAGGGGGCTTATATAATGGTGACCTTGAGCAGGCGTCTAGGGAGGGGGGCTGTCTAGGGAGGGGGCTTTTATATGGGGAACCTTGAGCTTATGATTGAATAAAATGTTTAGTTCTTCTTCTTCGTCTTTTAATTCAATTATTTGAACCGAAGTAGTTGTTTCATCCTCTTCACTTGATGAAGAAAACAATTCACCAGGATTTAAATATTGAACTACAATTCTGAACCATCTTATAGGATATTCGTCAATGATAGAAAGTAAGTTTTGAAACAATTCTTCCATCTCCTCCCTGTCAGTTATTATATGTTCAAACTTGATAAATTTGTTTTCCATGTTGTTAGTTAGAGTGTTGGAAGTGGAATGATTTAATATTATATAAAAATTAGAACTAGTGGTGGGGGAAATCTCAAGGTCATCCAAATGAAGTTTTAAAAAAGAGTGTAAAACTGAAATTACACATTTGATGGTTCTACAGGATCGGAATACCAATCTGACCTGTATTTACATCTTTTTATCATATGTGTACAAAAATCATCTTGATGAGAATTGGTGCGTTGACAATGAGCAAGATCGAGAGGGTGAAATTTGAAACATCTTTGAGGACAACATGTATGAAAATATCTTGATTTGTAAAGTTTCAAAGTTCGCAATTCCGGTGGCGGTAGTTGTTTTGTTTTGCATTTGCAGTAACAAGATCCGAAGAATTCGCATTTAGTACAAGCTAACCCATCCACCATCATTGGCCCTAAATCTGTACATTGTTGTTCACAACAGTAACGAGGTTTGTACTTGTATTTTTGCTCTTCCATGTTGACGCTGCGGAGTCCAGTGAAAGAATAAGAGTGTATAGTGTTAAATAGCGAGTTTTATGTACTGTGAAAAGTGGTGGGGGTAATTTCAAGGTCATCCAAATGGAGTTTTAAAAAATTATACCTTACAAGTGTAAGGATTATTAAAATTTAGGAAGTTTGTTTCTCTTTGTTTTCTTCAGACTTTTTATCTTTCTCAGCTTTAGCCATAGCAACTAGTTCTTCTATTGATAGTGGATGTACTTCAGGAAATTTTAAAATTAATTTAGCTTGGTATCCTTCTTTAGCTAATACATCTATATCTTTAGTCATTTGTTCAACAGTGTTGTAATCTTTTCCATAGATTTTTCCATCAAGTTGAATCATCATTCTGTACAACATTTTCTTAAATAGGTCTTGTCGTGGTGAGAGCTAAGAAGCGAATGATTATTTATACAAGTATCACATCCTTTTTATTAACTCACATTGATCACGTGATTCTTTAGTTGTAGCTTTGTCTGTCAAAAGTTATTCAACATTGGTAATACTTTTGGAACTTGATGTTATGTTGACCAGTTGGCGATGAAGAAGTTGTAGGTTGTGTAGAAATAAATATTTCATCATCGCAATATTTTGTTTTAGTGAACATCCTTGTATTAGTAGCACTAACATCAACAGTTAAGTGATAACCACCGGTAAGTAAAACTCGCATTTCGTTGGTTAAATCTTCGAGTTGTTCAAAAGTTGTTATGGTGTTAGTATCGTAAGATGCACACTTGACCTTTAGGGACATGTTGCAGTTTTATATTCAGGGATTAAGAGCGAGATGTGTACGGTATGAAAGGTAGCAGTAGACTGATGAATTTTGCAAGTACATTTCCCCTTTTATAATTATACAGAATTGGGTCAAGGTCATCCCGTGGAATTTTAAAAAAAAGCAACATATTGTAATGTACAAAGACATTACAATATGTTGCTTTTTTTATTTTTATTTTTTTTTTTGTTTTATATCATATTTATTGAAAAAACAAATACAAAGAAATATTTACAATGTTATGTACAAATTAATCAGTAGTAGGTGTTACATGAATTGTAAGTTCAGTAGAGTTGTTTCCACTGGGTCCATGTGATACCAAATAGAGTGCGCCGGGTTGAATTATACGAAGATCTTCATTTTGAAGTAGTTGTATGAAGCGCTTTGGTAAGAAGATCTGAAATTTTGCTTCATCACCAATTGTATAAGGTGCCTCGCTCAAAGTGCAATTTATAGCATCACCTACTGAAGTTTCCATTTTCTTAATAGTATGAATGATGTAGTGTTTTTCTTCTTTTAGTTCAGAACATTTCTTCGTAGGTAGAATTGATGATTTAGAATGAGCGTTGAACTGATCAACTAAACTTTGAAGTAAGTTCTGTGATGCCATATTGATGTTGTTGTTAATCTTCTTGTTAATAAGAATGTCCGTCGGAGATGTTGTCTCTTCGGAGGTTTGAGTAATACTCATGCTGTGTCATGGTAGCGCTCTCACTTTTATAATCGACACTACCCCCACCAGTTTGTTGAAGGAAATTATTCAAGCGGTAGGCATTCTTTAAAGCGCACTGTGACCTTCGATGTTTAAAACTTTTTGATGAAATACAAAGTTCGTTGAAGTAGCATTGGAAATCTTTATCAATAATTGCATTAATCACTTCGTTGCTTGTAAATGATTGTATCCAATTTGCTTTTTCCAATCCCCTTGTGTAGATAATTTTAAACTCTTTGCAATAATGATTCATAATGTGCGGCATCATGTTATAATTAATGAAACCTTCATCCCATCTTAAGTTATGAAAATGTTTGTTCAACCATTTGTTTGTAACTTTCGCTTTAGTTGTTAGTCTATTAAATGGTACTGGAGGTTTAAACAAATAATGATAAACTACTGATGTGTTCATGTCCAAGATTACTAATTCTTTAATAATAAAATTACCATCATTTCCTCGAAAAGCTTGAAATTCAATTATACCTCTTTTAACTTCCATTATATGTGGCGCATTAGAAAACGAAACCCGTTTATTCATGATGAAGTCTTACTAACAACTGACTTAAAAATTGAATGAGCCGATGTTTATAACAGACAAGATTGTTCTTCTTCTTTCACTTCTTGTGCCACTTCATCAATATTAAAATTGGTGTGATAGTTGTTTAATTGTCTCCACATTTCAACTTCTTGAGGTATTCTATTAAAGATTGAAGTATCCACGGGACCGTATAAAATTGGAACAAAAGGTTTTTTGTCCAATGTATTAATTAGATAGTCTTTAATTATTGCACTTGAAAATATTAGTTGTTTCAAATATCTGGTGACGGGACCGGTAGTACAACTTAAAGTGTAAAATTCTTCTTTAGTGAAATATAATTTAACATTATGTGTGGTTAAATCTCTGAAGCGAACAATTTGTCCTCCACGATGTTTTACTATATCAACTTCAATATTTGATTCCAATAAACTTAATCTTGTTCTTCTTCCAAATGTGTTGTTACTTAAATAGCACTCCAAAAGATGTAAATGTTTCATGAGAGATTCCCAAGTAGTTTCACTGAAAGTAACCATTTTGTTTCCATGATTTAAAATAACAATTGGTGAATAATCCATTGATTTTAAAATTCCAACTGATATACTTTTTGTCATGCATGAAGAAATTGGGTAGATAATCCGAAGAAATACTTCTGTTAAAATATTGGTTGTAATGTTAACTTCAACCTTCTTCCTTTTTACTTCTTTTTCAGCTTTTTCTTCTTCTCTCTTCTTATGTTTGTTGAATTTTAGGAACTCGTCCATTTCTCGTTCAACTTGTTTTTCTATATCTGAACTATTATCATCCATTAGAGGTGTATTTTCTTCTCCGTTAGTAGAATTCATCTTGCGAATGATGTTTCCCATACGACGGTTGAAGATAGAATGAAGTTTCTACTAATTATTTTCTCGCTTTTATATTTTTCGTAAAATCCTTGAAATTTATACAATTACATAATTGTTTGTTTTCAACTTGTCTTTCACAAATGAAATTCTAACCTCAAAAATTAAAGCAGATAATTCTAACCTCAAAAATTTGCAGTTGTTATACAATTCTTCTTAAAGTACATTCTTCACAATTCCGGTCAGCGGTGTGTAAGTAACTATTTTATCATGTAGAATTAGACAGTATGCCGAAGTTCCATCCGCTACTGGTTCTTCAAATTCCATTTCAATTTTTATATCCACACTTGATGATTTTACCGATTCATTTTGTTTTGAACAATCGATTACAATTATTGGAGCCTTGGAATAATACTGGTCAGGTGATAATAGTGGTGTATTAGTCTTTCCATAATATGACGATTGAAATCTTGCATACATATCGTATAAAATGGAAAAACGTTTTTTGCTGAACATGACATTCAAATTGTCATAGGGAAAGAATTGAGAGTTTAGGAAAACTTTACAATTCTTTATTTTACAGTGATCAAATTGACCAGCATTTGCAGTGATAACATCTTTTCGCTTAGTTTGAAAACCGGGTATTATGTACCTTGCTCGTTCCAAGTAAGTTGATGTCTTGACGGTCCATGTTTGTCTTTCTGTCTGAGGTAGTGTAGGGTATTCATGAAATTCCCAACTTCGGAATGGCATCACAATATCACGGTCAGATTTTAACTTTCTCAATAATAGGATTCTATGTTCATCGGCCAATCTTACATGAGGTACTCTCCAAACAACTTTATCCAACTGTAGTTGCCATTCCAGTTTATCTTCCGTAGTTGCAGGGTCTGCAAGTATTAAGTCCTTATTAGTTTAAGATCTGAGTAATACTAATTCTTGTTTGACATTTATTATTACCCGTTTGTAATCTTCAGCGAATCCCAAAAGCAATCGTAAAGGTACATGAAAATCAAAGTGACCGTTGGAAGCTGGTGTTATAGTGTCTTTATCGGGGGCAACCCATCCGGCAGTGACTATTGAATTCTTCTCATGCGGTGTTAATGATGTTAATCCTTTCAATGTCGTTGTTAAACCAACCTTTTTTGTTGAATCAACCGTCACCCCTGATATTTCATATCTTATTTCATCAAAAAGATATGCCATCGGGTTATTTATAAAAGGAACTGTTGAAGCAGTTTTTCCATCCAATTTTAATACCTGTCCTTCGATGTACAAGTAACTTTCACACGGTAAAGTGTAAATATCTTGTTGTTGAATGGGGATCCTTATTTCATCGTTATTGTTTAATTTTGATGAAGTGTAAGGGTTGTGCGTGTGATATTCCTTCTCCCATAGTGTTTCGTCGAACGTTGGTCCTTGAGATATATCCAGGATATCCATCGCTGTTAAGTTTCAATCCAATCTTCTGTAGAAAACGAATGTTTTCCGATGTTAACTCTTCCAATGTCGAGGAGCTACTGAGCTCCCGACTCTTCCGTTGCGGTTTAAATGATAATCCCATGTTGACTTTTATGTTGCTGCTCTGATGTGTATCCGTATAGTAATTGTTTCTCCTCTAAAGTCAACACTATGACCGTCTTGATCCAATATGTTCAGTACGATGTCTGAAATGAAACTGGTGTTTAACGGTAGGTATATCAAGTTTTGTGGCTTCTCAACAATTTTAAAACCGGGAGCCACTGTTGGATAAAATGTATGTAAAATATGTTGATTAACTCCATCTCTATACGATCCGTGTATAATGTTGCACGTGACATCAATACTATTTACTTTCAATATTGTTACAGTTGAATCACCCGAATGAGTAGTTCCAGGAGTTAAGATTTTCTTTTTTGTATCTGTAAATCCAAGTAAACTGCCAATCGACTGTTCCAAGCTGACATCAATATAATATTTCGAAGTTATTTCTGCTTTTAAAGTATTATTGTTTCCTTTAACGGTGATATTGTCTTCTCCGAGTTGTTTCTGTAATAATTGGTTTATGTCATCAATTTCATATGCTCCAGTAGGAAATGTAATTATTTTCAATTCTGAGTATTTTCCTGCAGCATCCTTAGTTTCATAATAATGTAGTAAATTGTTTTTTCCTTCTGTAACATTAGGAATTGAATTGTAGGTAGTCAAATCAAGTAATGCCGCTTCCCATAATCTTTCCTTGGATAGACGCAATGCTGGGAACAGCGTACTTTTTAATGTGGATGAATTTCCACTCAGTGACACTGTATACGATGACATCTTAAAGCTGACTGACACTCTTCGCTAGAAACTCCAAACATAAATGCCCACATATTTCAGTATTGTTAGGTTGTTCTCTTTTGTAATTATAAAAAATGTTTTTGGAGTTTCGAAAATAATGTTGCAGTTCTTTTGGCGGTGGTAGATTGCCAAAACTGTCAAAGTAGTAAATGGTTTGTCCGAGTTTTTTATAGCATACCCAATGAGTGCCTGGACCATAGGTGGAATCCAAATTTACTATTCCAGTTTCATTTTTCCATATTTTAGTTGGTAATGCATCTTTCATAAAAACTCCTCGAAAGAATGGTATTTTCAAACATTTTACATAATCATTTAACTGATGATTTGTTAAGGCTTTATTTGGAATTATCAATTGATTCTTCTTATTTAGTACACACGGTATGGTCTTAGGTATAAACCTGCTCCGTTTTTTACCATTTGCCAAACAGAAGTCTTCTTTACACTTGCCTTATGAGTTCTACGACGTCCTTTTTTAATGTTTCCACCTCTTTTGGGAGCGCCTCTCTTTGCAGGTCTTCCTCTGCGACGTTTTCCACCACCTAACTTTGCTTTTGTCTTCATGGCTGTAGTTACTGCCCAAGCTGCTGCTTTTTCTGCAATATTTGCGTCACTTGATTTTACTCTTTGCCAAGCTTTCTCCGCTAGAATTTTATCTGCTATTGATCTATTTGTTGAATCTTTATACTTTGAATATGCTATATCGTGTTCTTTGCAAGCTTGATCTAATTTATTAATTCCAGGATCTCCTCTTGCTAAACGTTTTGCCAACTTAGTTCCAGGTCCACAATATTGATAACCTCCGGGCAGATGTAATTCGTATGGTAAAGCGTCTATCGTTCGATTTACAACAGCACCAACTGGAATCCGTCTGAGCAGGGATAATGCAGCTGATGTTATACCACGTCCTCTCTTGCCGCTGTCTTGACGATGACTGAGCGATACGGTCTTCATTATGTTGTCTTATATAACTGGTGTGTTTACTCTACGAGATACTTTACATAAATGAATAACTTGTGCAAAATCTTTTATATTTAAAGACTTAGTTATTCAAATTAATTATATACTGATTTATGATTCTATTTTTAATCCAAGCTTCTCGTTCATCGGGTTGAATCACCACATGATTCGTTGTACTAGCTATATGATTGTGGGTATCAATAAGTAAATTACCCACTATTCTTATTAAACAATCTAAAGTTACAGCATCTTTTGGATGTTGAGGATCTTGTAACTGCATAATACGTTTATCATTACACGTGTAAGCTGTTGAATCACTTTTTGATGTTTTTATGACTTGTCCAATAGTAGCAGCATCATTTGAATCTTCGCCTGGTAAAATATTAATTATTTTCTTCATCTTTGCATCATATTTGGTCCCAAAGTGTTTATCCCAAGTTATTGTTTGTTTCATTGTAACACAATCATTTGCTTCGTAACCAGGATAAATATCTTTTATTCTTCTATTACGACCATTGTATGTACCTAATGTACCACCAGTAGCAATTAATGTTTGCACCATTAGAGGTACATCTGTATCTTTTATACCAAATCTTCCATTTGTTATTGTTTTACGTCCTGCATCCCATTCATCATTATTTCCTTGCATTAAATTAAACTTTTCATTTCCATGTATAAATTTATCTCCCCGCTTTAACACGGCATCTTCATGTTTTACAAAATTGGATGTTTCCTTTTTTAATTCGTTAGATAATTGTTCTATAGTAACAGCATCTTTTGGTTGAGAACCGAACTTTACATTTGACAACACTTTCCCATGACAATCGATTTCATCATCATCTTGTAAAATACAGTTGTCCTTGATATATTTCAGGTTTACAGCATCGCCGTCTTCCTTTGGGTATCCAATGTCATTTATAATAAATTTATAAAAAGAATATCAATGTTTAGTTTTTTCCGGTATTATAGAATGTAAATATTCTTTATTAACTGAATCTTTATCATTTTTGGGATTTCCCACGTTGGTTATTCTATAATTTCCAGCATCATATGTTTGTCCATCTTTTAAGTTGTTACCCCATTGCAATTTTAAAGTATTTGAAAGTTCAGATGATAAGTACTCTTTAGTAATTGCATCAGAACCTTCAGTTGGTTTACCAACATTAATTAATCTATGTGATTTAACATCGTAAGTATTCTTATGTAATTTTAATGATGTTGAAGTAGCTTCTTTTACTGTCTTCAAATTTGCTCCATCAGTATCTTCTTCTGGATCTTTAACTAGTTTTAAACGTTTATTACTTATGCTATAGTCACCTTCAGGTGTTTGCGGTAATCCACTTCTTTTTCTGTCTTCTCCAACTTGCACTCCTAAAGCGGAGTACCGTCCGAACTTGTCGACGCTCATGTTAGAACTGATACGTCTTATGCTTGCACCTCTTTTATATCCACGGACAATTATACGACTATACCGCGATTCCTAAGTTCATCAACTAGAGCCACCCATTCATTATTCAAACCTGTATGACCGGCTTCCATGGCTTCATGCAATAGTCTCATTCTATCAACCAATTTATTGATATCGTTGTAGTAAATCACATTCGTATTGTATAGATTTTTCATCAATCCTTTACCAGATGTTGAAGTATCTCCTTTACTCTTTTTACCATGTTGTTCAAGAAGTGATAAATCCATAAGTGATAAAGATTTTCTTTTCAGTGGTTGTCTCACCGCTGGTGCAGTACGTAATGTTGGCAATTTTCGTGGAGGAAACAACTTTTTTATAACGATGTTATATTTTGTTGCACGTGAACGATTAATCATTGCATCCTTTACATAGTTTCTTTTATGAGCGTTAGTATTTTGGAGAATCTCCTTAAAAACACTTAAATCTTTGGATGAATATCTTAGTGGTATGTTTTTAAAAATTAATTCATATAATCCTTTTGTTCCTTTATATCTATGCTCACCAATAATGATGTAATCGTCTTGTGTTATTTCAAGCTTTGAATCGCCAATCTTCAATTCATTCCCATCAATTCTTGCTCCGTATACGTGTGATCTACTCAAATTCGGGTTTGATTTCATATCATGTAGCATTTTCATTATATATTTTCTTCCAAGAGGTCCATGTTGTAATATATCGCTACTCAATTGAGTTAAATTTGGAATAGATTGTTCAGCTTCAGGTATTGGCTGTTCTTCTTCCTTTTCAACAATTGGTTCTTCTTCTTCTTTTGTTTCTTCTTGCTCACTAGCACTTGTATATGAATCATCATCTTCTTCTTTTTTTAATGCTTGTACTTCTTGTTTAGAAACTGGTAGTAAAACATCTCCTTCATAACGAGGTTTACCAATAGTTTCTGATATCTGTTTTAAAGGTTCCGTAATAGGTTTAAATGTAGTCTCTAGAAATTCTTCTCTTTCACTTAAACCCATCCTCAATGCACGATTCTTCATCCTAATAGAATCACTCAGTGATTTTATTTCTTTCAATAGTTTTTCTTGATTCACCATGTTTACACTGTGAAGTTCAACATGTAACTAGATGTAGCATCGGTAGTTCAACGCATAAATACAAATTTATCCAACCCTATACGATATCTACCATTTTTAATATCTTCTTCCTTCATAATAACGAGAAAGCTATATTTCTCATTCCATGCTTTGCCACACATCTCTTTAAATTTTTCAAATGGCATATCCGCATTTACATGATCATTATATATATGCTTTAAATTTGTTTCATCTTGCTTGAAGATGATCAACATATTTGCATTGTCTCTTATAAGTTGTTTTGGAATTTTACTGTATGTTTGACCAATATAAATGCTATCAATATTATGATGTCTTCCCATAGCAAAATAATTCCTTATTGTGTCATGATTTTCACAAGAAACATCGTCAAATATAAAAATAGAAAATGGTTTTGCTTCATTTGGTTGCATAATTGTTTCACTGGCATTAAACTTGTAAAAATTCACTTCAGGTACACTTGCAAGTACTTTATCAGTAGTGTAAAATTGCGGCCGCTGGCCCAGTTCAAGGTCACCTGAGGGATGACGTCATCGAGGTCAATGACCTCACCGATGACGTCATCACTAATGACGTCATTTCGATGACGTCACACCCATGACGTCACAGAAATGACGTGCTGATGACGTCATCACCCCTTACGTCATCAAAACGACGTCACCGACGCCACTAAGGTCAAGGTCACGCAGAAACTTAAAATTTTTTAGCACTTTTGCCGTTTCTCGCACTACGCTCCGAGTTTCAGTCAGAGTCCCCGTGACCTTGACCACTTGGAGCGAATTTTCGACGAGAAACGGCAAAAGTGCCAAGTTAAACTCGAGTTTCTGACATGACTCTGCCTAAATGGGCAATCGGTTATCCCTCAGGTGACCTTGAACCAGTACAACGCCCGCAATTTTATGTTACTGTGACCTTGAACACTTAACAACGGAGCGCCGACACCGATGCGCACCCCACGACAGCCACCGAGTGACTGACTATCAGGCTCTGTGTACTCTAGGTATATGGGGAAGTGGAGGGGGAAATCTCAAGGTCATCCAAATGGAGTTTTAAAAAAGTTGAAGAGTAGAAAGACTACTCTTGTGCTTCCTGGGCGACCTCATCAATTTCCAACGGATCTGTAAACCAATCCGATCTGTAGCGGCAGGAGTCTAGAAAACAGGTGCACCACCCATCAGGTTGTCCGTAGCATTTCCGACAATTGGTAAGATTGGAGAAGTGAAATTTAATACACCGCTGCGGACAACAAGTATAAAAGTATTTGGATTTGTAGATTTTGAAAGTTTGTAGTACCGGCGGTGGCAGCTGTTGGTTCTTGCATCTACACCTGCAACATCCGAAGCATTCACATTGCCGGCAGGCCAGCCCATCCACTTGCCACTTTGGTAAGAGGAAACACTTATCCTCACAGCAATAGGTTGTCCCCGTCTCTTCCTCCCAACGCTTCTTTGCACAATATGTGACGCCTTGTATCTCCAAACACCTATGCTCGCAACATGAGATGCGCTTACTTTCCATAGTTGATGTTGCTTTGACGAGGGAGCACGATGAAGTGATGCTGTGGTCAGTGGGAATGGGGTTTATATAAACTAAGGTGAGTGGAGGGGGAAAGGTCAAGGTCATCCAAATGGAGTTTTAAAAAAGAAAAGAGTAGAAAGACTACTCTTGTGTATCTATAGCGATTTCATTGATAGTGAGTGCTTCTGTATGCCAAGTTGATCTGTACTGACAGGCTCCTAAATAATGTTTGCAAAAACCTGCAAAATGATTGTTGCACAATTTGCAGCCAGTTAGCTGTTTTAATGTGAATTCAATGCAACGTTCAGGGCAACAAGTGTACTTATGCCCTCTCATCTGGTACACATGGAATGTCTTCAACTCCGGTTTCGGCTTCTTCCAAGACTTGCACTTACACATGCATTGACCAAAAGCTTCACATTTTCTACACGCCAGGCCATCCGCAACATCAATGTCATTCGGCCATGAAAAACATTTCCGTTCGCAACAGTAGTTGAGTTGACTCTCCATGTTGCTGTGGTGAAGGTGCGCGATGAAATGATGCTGCAGTCATTGAGAGTGCACCTTAAATAAACTCAGTGGAGGGGGAAAGGTCAAGGCCATCCAAACGGAGTTTTAAAAAAGATAACTAGTCGTCCTCCTCCTCCTCATCCGTTGTACTTAGAGAGCTGTCAGACGAAGAGCCCCGTGCAGGTGCTCCCCAGATGAAAAACAAATCAATTTTAAAACGAAGACCAGGATCTTGCATCATCAATTCCTTTAATTTGTCACATACTAAGTCGACCTTGTGTAAGGTGTCAACAACAAGCTTCCAATTCGTTGGTTCAATATAACTTGTAGTAGAGTCTGCCTCGCTGATAACCACATCCTCCGGCCGTATTGGAGTGTAAAGATGTGTAAAGTTCTTTGGCTGTAGCTGAGGTTCAGGCTGGCTGGAAGTGGAAGGTTGAGTGTGGACCCCTGTCGCATCGAAATCCATAGTCATTCTACATTCAATGTTGGGGTTTTCGTTTAATACATACACCAATTTCTCATGCAACATATCCACTTCTGCCGAGTCTTGCAGATGAACATTCCAGGAAAATGGCCATTCTTCATCCGTAGTGGAGTCAACTCGAGAAAGAGTGCTGTCCGCCATGATAGCTAAGCAAGGAATGATGTGAGCTACAGACTGTGGTAACAGTATTGAAAAGTAGAGGGGGTAAACCAAAAGTACGTGGAGGGGGTATTTTCAAGGTCATTTAATTTGGGTTTTAAAAAAAGGAAATAGTGGAGGGGGAATTCTCAAGGTCATCCAATTTAGGTTTTAAAAAAAAAGGAATGAAGCTTACTCCTCTTCAGCCTCGTTGTCCCCTGCATCTTCATCAGCCTCATCTTCATCGACGTCAGACTCGCCGTAAGGATAGATCGGGGACATGGGCGAATATTGTGGAGATTGTTGACCGTTGTTATCGTCCACTTGCATTCTAACTTGGGACCAATCATAATTTAAATTCATTTGTATTATGATCCCAGGGTTGTCCCGCAGTATTTCCTTCATCCGTTCGCAAATCGTTTCCAAATAGTGTACACTATCGATCGACAGTGTCCAACCCGTACTTGTACCGACATCAGTAGTGGAGTCAGCTTGGCTGATGGTGTTGTTGTCTGCCATGGTTGCTTGTCGGATAAGGAATGACGGTTGATGTGATGCTCATGCAGGAACATGGTGAAGTGGTGGGGGGTGTGGTGGAGTAGTGGGGGAATTTTCAAGGTCATCCAAACGGAGTTTAAAAAAAAAGGAAAACTTACAAAGTAACATTGAAACTTTCCAATTGATGGTGGCGAGCGTTTTCTTCTGCAACCTTGCCGACACATGTGACTATGCCGTACAGTATGAAAAGTACAACCATAATAAGGCCGAACAATAAAAGATAGCCGTTGACTATCATGATATTTTCTGAGTGGATCTGTTTTCTTCTTATCGCCCTCTCCTGCATCCTCTTCTCCAACTCGTGGACGAAGTCACAACATGCGTGAGGACATCTTTCATCTGTTGGTAGGTTTGCCATTGTTGATGTTGTCGGTGTGGCTGTTGAAGATGGAATGAGGTTTCCAATTGCGATGTGCCATGTACACCAATAGTCAAGTGGTGGGGGTAACAAAGCAGTGGAGGGGGAAGTTTCAAGGTCATCCAAATTGTGTTTTAAAAAAACCTATCTTGTTACTGAGCTTATATGTCAGTAACAAGATAGGTGTTTTTGCTCTTTTACTTCTTTAATATAATGAAAAAATATACATATTCTACAATGGTTAGGACAAGAAATACAACTGCTAGTCAGCTGAAGTAGTCCAAGTTGTCTGGCTCGGTCTTCATGGACGCTGGTGAGGAAGCCGTCGAGGAGTGTCCAGGCTCTTCCTTTGACTGCCGGGTGTTCCGTATATTGCAAGCGTAAACTTGCACATTTATACGGTAGCCTCGTGCCACCATCAGCTGCAACTCCTTGTATAAGTCGTTTAGCTCCTGCTGAGTCTTGATGCTCACCTCCTCGTAACTTGCGCAACTGACGTTGAGAGACATCCTGATGTTGCTAGGTTGGCTGCTGGAGTAGAAATGAAGCCGAGGCACAGCGTTTGGAGGTACATGGAAAAGTGGTGGGGGTGATGGTGGTGGGGGTATGGAAGATGCAATTAAACACTTCTAAACTTTTTCCATTGATACAAAGGGATGGAACAAATAGCACAGGTGTCCTTGTAGTTTTCAAATCTAAACATTGGTGCTAGAAATCCAAACTGTTTTCTACCACCTTCCTGTACGAACCGTCGAAGGTCTCTGACGGCAGCATTGCCACAAGGCCTACAAAACTTTTCCCCGTCTTGGAACCTATACCAGGAGTATCCCGAATACCCTCTATTATCTTTCTTGTACTCCTCGATATCCTGCTTTACTGTTATAGGGATATTATCTCGTAAAGCCATCTGGAATAAAGATGCGTCAGTTATAACTCGTTGTAAGCAAAGCTCGTACAAGGTGCTCATCCTTTGCTAGTTGGCAACAGAATGACCGTTTTTCGCATCCAAGCAGGTTTGAATCCTAGTGCGGTAGTGGGGGTAATTACGGTAGTGGGGGTAGTTGTGAAATGCAAAGGTCAAAGGTCAAGGTCACCCGCGAAGTTTAAAAAAAAAAATGCAACATATCAATACGTGAAGTCTGTCACATATTGATATGTTGCATTTTTTGTTTTTTTTTATTTTTTTTGTCTTTTATGATTCGTTTATTTATAAAACATTACAACAACAACATATGTACAACATTAAAACTTAAATCTAACACTGCTGCTTGTCAGCGATGTGGATGGTCAACTCTGTAGAATTGCTACCCGTGCAGCCGTGGGACACCAGGTATAGACACCCGGGTTGAATAGAGCGAAGATCCTCGTTTTGTAGAAGATGGACGAATCTCTTGGGCAGGTACACCTGGAACTTTGGTTCATCCCCCGGAGTAAACGGTGCCTCGCTGAGACTGCAGCAGATGGCCTCCCCAACTGTAGTCTCCATCTTCTTCATAGCATGGATTATGTAGTGCTTCTCGTCTTTTAGTTCCGAGCACTTCTTTACAGGTAATATTGTTGACTTGGAGTGAGCATTGAACTGCTCGACCAAAGTCTGAAGGAACTGGTGAGATGCCATGGTCAGGTTACAGATCGTCTTCTTGCTCGGAGATGTTGTCGTCTCGGAATCTCGAGTAATACTCATGCCAGGTCCCTGTCTGCTCCCCACTTATATACTCTCCGTTACCCCCACCACTCCCCAATTCCCCACTTTGAAGGTAAGAGGCGAATTTATAGGCATTTTTCAAAGCGCAATGTCTATCTTTATCATGTTCTGGGCTTTTTGTACAAATACATATGGTTTCCAGCATGTATTGATAATTCTTATCCAATTCCACATCATTAACCGGAACATGAGTAAATCCTTCGATCCATCTTTTCTTTTCCAGCCCCTTTGTGTAAATATTGGTAAACTTGTCTGAAAAGTGATGCATAATGTGATACAAGTCCGTGTAACTTGTAAAACCATCATACCAATCGATATGATGGAAGTGTTTTGAAATCCATCTGTTGGTAGTAGCGGCTTTACTAGTTAAAGACGAATAAGAACATGGTGGTTTAAATAAAAACGAATAAGGAACACTTGTATTCATGTCCAAAAACACAAGTTCTTTTATAATGAATCTATCATCATTACCACGAAACGCTTGAAACTCAATAATACCAGGCTTGGACTTTACTTGTTGTTCTTCTCCCTTGTCCATTTTGAAGGTCACACGTCTGCTCATTACGAAGTCAGGAGGTCAACTGATTTCCACACCACGGTAGGTACTACTTTTATACCAGGCCGTACAGTTGTTGGCGCGTTGGTGTATATTTAACGTGGGCACCGTCCCCAATAGGCCTAACCCCACAAAATGTTGGTTATTGTTTTAAAAACTAACCATTGTCATTTAAGTTTCCATCTTTATATTTTCCTTATTTTCATTTTCATCACTAACACTTGATTCTTCTCCTCCATCTTCCTCTTCTTCCTGTTTTACTGATTTCTTATGTAGTTGAGCGTACTTTTCCAATTGTCTCCACATCTGTACTTCATGAGGAACTCTATTAAATATAGAAGTATCCACAGGTCCGTATAATATAGGTGCGTCCGGTTGTTTGTCCAAAGTGTCTTCCAGATAATCTTTAATAATCGAACTTGAAAACACCAGTTGTCTCAAGTATCTTGTTATAGGTTCAGTAGCACAAGTTAAAATGAAAAACTCCTCTGGATTAAGTTGAATTTTGTTATCATGTCTTGTTGTGTCTCTAAACCGTAGCTGATGATCACCACGTTGTTTAATGATATCAATTTCCACATTTGAATCCAAAAGTCCTACCCTTGTCTTTCTTCCAAACATGTTACTACTTAAATAGCATTCTAGCAGATGCAAATGTTTCATAAACGATTCCCAAGCACTGTCCGTAAACAAAATCATTTTGGGTCCATGAGTTAAAATTACAGTAGGGGAATAATCTGTAGATTTCATAACACCGATTAAAACACTTTTATCCAAACTGGAAGAGATTGGGTAAAATATTCGCAAAAATACCTCACTCAATATGTTTGGAGAAATATTATCTTCAATATCCCTTTTTCTCTTTTGTATAGTCTTTCTTCTTTTACCTTTTTCTTCAACATTATTACTGGCGTGAAGTTGTCCGCAAACGTTTTGTTCACCTCCTTCCTGGTGACCTTGAGGATCTAAAAACTCAGATATCTCCTTCTCAATATCTACCACATTTTCAGGTGTACCACTAGGAGAAGCCATATTGAATACGATGCTACCCATACAACAGTAGGCAACAAACTGATGAGGAGCGGTCTGTACGCTCTGCTTTTATACTCGCGGAATGAAACAAAACCGGTTCTTACAATACATTTTTAACAATTCCAGTTAAAGGTGTGTATGTTACGATTTTATCATGTAGAATTAAACAGTATGCAGTTGTATTAGCCGGTATAGCATCGTTGAATTCCATTTCTATTTTTATATCCACACTTGAAGACTTTACTGATTCATTTTGTTTAGAACAATCGATTACAACTATTGGGTAGGCATCGAAATATTTGTCAGGTGGTAATAAAGGTGTATTTGTTTTACCGTAATATGAACTTTGGAATCTCGCGTACATATCGTACAATATACTGTATTTCTTCTTAGTGAATGACACATTTAAATTGTCGTATGGAAAGAATTGTGAATTTAAATAAACTTTAATATTTTTCAAGTCACAATGATCAAATTGTCCTGCATGTTTAGTAATGGCGTCTCTTCTACCTGTTTGTAAACCAAATATAATATACCTGGCTCGTTCTACATAATTCGATGTTTTAACAGTCCAAGTGTGTCGATCCGTAGTAGGTAAACTGGGATGCTCATGAAATTCCCAACTTCTAAATGGAATAACTATATCACGATCGGCTTTTAATTTTCTTAAAAGTAGCATTCTATGCTCGTCAGCCAATTTAACATGTGGAACTCTCCATACAATTTTGTCTAATTTTAATTTCCATTCTAAAGTCGCATCTGTAGTAGCATCTGCAGCTTTAATAATGTCTTTATCGTTAGAAGATCTCAACAAAACTAATTCTTGTTTAACGTTTAATATTATTTTCCTATAATCTTCAGCAAAACCAAGCAGCAAACGTAATGGAATATGAAAATCAAAATATCCATTTGGATTTGGAGTGATCGTGTCAATCGTAGGTAATACCCATCCGGCAGGTTTAAGTAAATTGGTTTCATTGGGTGTTATAGATGTTAATCCTTTTAAAGTTGTCGTAATACCTACTTTTTTAGTGGAATCAACTGTTACACCTGATATTTCATATCTAATTTCATCAAATAGGAAAGCCATAGGATTATTTATAAATGGAACTGTTGTACCAACAGTAGTACCGTCCTTTTTAGTAACTTGTCCTTCAATATACAAGTAACTTTCACATGGTAGTGTGTAAATGTCTTGATTTTGTATGGGAATACGAATTTCATCGTTATTGTTTAATTTCGATGAAGTGTAAGGGTTGTGGGTGTGATATTCTTTTTCCCATAGGGTTTCGTCGAATGTTGGACCCTGCGCTATATCCAGTATATCCATACTCGGTTAATTTTAATCCAATTCTCTCTAAGAAACGAATGTTCTCGCGTGTTAACTCCTCCACAGCTGAAGAGCTACTAATGTGGTTTCCCGTAGGTTGTTCGCTTTTAAATGTTAAACCCATGGTTTTGTATTAAAGTGTCGATTTTAAATGTAATCTAATCGTAATAGGCTCTTCTCTGAAGTCTACCAAGTTACCGTCTTGATCCAATACGCTCAACACGATGTCTGAAATGAAAGTGGTGTTCAACGGTAGATATACCAGGTTTTGTGGCTTTTCAACAATTTTAAATCCAGGTGGTACACTTGGGTAAAAAGTATGTATGATGTGGGTGTTAGCCCCATCCCTGTAAGCACCTTGTATAATGTTACAAGTTATGTCTATACTATTGACTTTTAATATTGTTACTGTTTTCTTACCGGAATGTGTTACATCTGGTTCTAAAACAGGCTCATCGTTGGAAAATCCTAATAAATCACCAATTGAGTTTGGTTGAGTGAAATCTATATAATATTTGGAAGTAATTTCAGCTTTCATCGTATTATTATTACCTTTTAATGTTATATTGTCTTTTCCCATTTTAGTTTGCAAAAATTCATTTATATGATCAATTTCATAAGAACCTGTGGGTAACCTGCACTCTTGTAAGTCTGTAAATTTTCCACTGGCATCCTTTCCCTTATAATAATGCAATACGTTATTTTTACCTTCCGTAACATTGGGGATAGAGTTGTAAGTTGTAAAATCCAATAGTGCCGCCTCCCAAAACCTTCCTTTTTGCAAGCGTAACGCTGGAAAAAGGATACTTCGTAAAGTGGACGATTTTCCTGTTAATGATACCGTATAGGAAGACATCTCAATAGTGACTGATACTTTTAGCTAGAAATTCCAAACATAAATGGCCGCATATTGAAGTATTATCAGGTTGTTCTCTTTTATAGTTATAATATATGTTTTTAGCAGATTTAAAGTAATTTTGAAGTTCTTTTGGTGGTGGCAAATTACCGAAACTATCAAAATAATATACATTGTTATTTAGTTTCTTATAACAAACTTAATGGGTGCCAGGCCCTTCAGTATTATCCAAATTTACAATTCCAGTCTCATTTTGCCACATTTTCTTTGGTAAACTGTCTTTCATAAACACACCGCGGAAAAATGGTATTTTTAAACAGGAAATATATTTAAATAATTCAATATTGGTTAATGCTTTATGTGGTATGACCAATTGATTTCTTTCATTTAATATGCACGATAAGGTCTTAGGTAAAGACCTGCCCCGTTTTTTACCATTGACCACACGGTGGGCTTCTTCCTGCCTTTTCTTGTAGATCGTCGTCTTCTTTTTATATTTCCTCCATGTTTTCTTGTGGTTGACCTCCTTTTTACTCTCCTTCTCCTCCTTCTTCCACCTCCTACTGCTGTTTTAGCCTTCATACCTGCTGTTACTGCTAAAGCTGCTGCTTTTTCTGCTATGCTAGCGTCACTTGATTTTACTCGTTGCCAAGCTATGTCCGCAAGCTTTTTGTCAGCTCTTGATCTATTTTTTGAATCGGCAAACGTGGAATATGCGATATCGTGTTCTTTACAAGCCTGATCTAACTTATTTATGCCAGGATCGCCTCTTTCCAGTCGTTTTTTCAATTTAGTTCCTGGTCCGCAATACTGATAACCTCCCGGTATATGAAATTCGTATGGTAATGCGTCTATTGCTCTATTTACTATGGATCCTACTGGAATTCGTTTTAAAGCTTTACTTAACAGAGAAACCGCTGTAGATGTGATCCCACTTCCTTTCCTCGCAATGTCCCGATTTGGACTGATATACCGAAATGTCATTAATGTCTTTTATAATTGCAATTCGCAACATATGTGTTTCCTCTATGAGGAGTTAAACATAAATGAAGTTGTTTGTTAAGATATTCAAGTTATATATCAAAAGTACCCCAATTAGCAATGTTAGAAGTTCTAAATTTTATAGTTTTAGGGTTATAAAAGTATTTATTAACAATTTCCTGTTTTATCCATCTTCCTCTCAAGTTTTCATCAAGCGAAGTATATGTTTTATCTGCAATATAATTGTGCATATCAAATAATAAATTACCTATTACTTTTACAAGGAAATTAACAGTTACAGCATGATCTGCATGATCAGGGTCTTTAAGCTCTGTTATACGTTTATTATTACAAGTATACACTTTATTATCCATTTGTGATAATGTGATAGCCTGTCCTACAGTTGCAGCATCATTTGCTTCTCTTCCTTGCGCCATGTTTGTTAATTTTTTATTACTACATATAAAAAACGCATGGTAATTATTTGGATCTAGATGTACTGTTTGTCCTAAGGCAGCCGCGTCTCTATCTGCATGACCCCATGACACATTTGATAACCTTCCATGCCTGCAATCCCAATAAGCGTTTTTGTATGTCAATAAATGAAATTTTTCATTACCTTGAATAAAGTCATCCCCTTGCTTTGATAATACTTCATCTCGTTTTGCAAATCCAGTTGTTTCTTGTTTTAAAGTCTCTTTCATTTGACCCACTGTTGCACCATCAGATGGTGCTGAACCATCTTTTACATTCGCCAAACAATTGCCAAGACAATCGATAACTCCCACATCACGTATGACACAATGATCTTTTATATATTTGAGATTTACAGCATCATTTTCATTTTTTGGATAACCTATATCGTTAATAACAAATTTATAAAAAGAAAATCCATCTTTTGTCTTTTCAGGTATCAAAGAATGTAAATAGCGTCTATTTACGCTGTCTTTTGCATCTTTAGGGTCATCTACGTTGGATATACGTTTATTGTTGGCACTATACGTTTTCCCATTGAATTTTAACGTATTTTTTAATTCAGATGACAAATAACCTTTGTTTATTGCATCACCGTTTTGATTTGGTTTACCAACGTTGATGATTCTATGATCTTCTGCGTCATATGTGTTATTTTGTAGTCTTAATGTTGGCGATATCTTTTCCTTTAATATTTTTAGATTTATTGCATCGTTTTCATCCGTAGGATCTTTTATGTTTTTTAACCTTTTATTACTCATATCATAATCTCCATCAGGTGTTTGTGGTAAACCAGCACTTCTTTTTAAACTATTGGCATAATATAACCCATCCGAGGAGTAACGTCCGAACTTGTCGACACTCATGGTGCAACTGAATAGTATTCTAGGGAGTAACGCATTTTTATGAGATTACCCCACGGTTTCGGAGTTCATCCACTAAAGCCACCCATTCGTTTTCCAATCCAGTATGACCCGCTTCTTTAGCTTCATGTATTAGTTTCATTCTATCCACCAATTTATTGATATTATTGTAATAAATCACATTTGTGTTATATAGTTTCTTCATTAAACCTGTACCCGTAACGGACTTACTTCTTTTTCTTCGTTCCTGAGCACTTACATCCAAAGTGGATGCCATAAATCTTCGTTTTACAGGTTTTCTTTGTGTTAACGGCATTGTTTGTCTTCTAGTTGGTATTAACTTGGATACAAATTCTTTATATTTTAAAGACTTAGATCTAAAAGGAGGCTGGTCAGGTAAATACTTTCTCCTATATGCATTTGTCTGTTCCAAAATATTTTTATATGCTTCCATGTCTTTTTCTTTCACTACCGATACTGAAGGCTTATTTTCAAATAATAATTCAAATAATCCTTTTGTGCCCTTATACCTTTGATCACCAATGACAATATTATCATGTTCGTCAACGTTTAACGGGCTATTACCTATCATTAAACCGTCTTCTGTTAATCTCGCTCCATAACTATGGTAATTCTTATTAGGAATTGTTCCGAGTAACATTTTTACCATGTATTTCCTTCCTAAAGGTCCTTTGTTATGAATGTTTTCACCCAATAAGCTTATGTTTGACGGACCTTCCCTTGTCTCTTCTTCTTTTTCCTCTTCACTAGCAGTTGATACAACTTCATGTCCTCTTTTGGCTTTTACTTCATATAATTCTTTTATTCCACTATAGTCCGGTGATTCTAGCTCTCTTTCGGGTTCTCCACCGGTAAAACCACTATACGTAGAGGATTCCAGGTCTTCATCACTAAAATCTTCTGATTTTACATTTTCTCTTTCAAACTTCGTAATAGGTGCAATCGCATCTCCTTCCAATACAGGTTTAGCAAATTTTTTGTTTAATTGTTTCAAGGGTTCAGTAATAGGTTTAAAAGTAGATTCAAGGAATTTCTCCCTCTCGCCAATACCTAGTTTCAATGCTCTGTTTTTAGCCCGAATAGAATCACTAAGTGATTTTATTTCTTTTACTAATTTTTCTTGGTTAACCATGTTTGTAGCAAGACGTGTTGTACAACAATGAATGTGTTATACCACGTTTAATGTATTAATATAAATTTATCAAATCCTATCCTGTATCGACCATTGTTTAGCGGTTGTTCCTTCATAATTGTTAGGAACCCATACTTTTCAGCCCAAGCCTTTCCACACAACTCTTTAAATCGTTCAAATGTCATATCCGCATTTACATGATCAAAATATATATGTTTTAGGTTGGTTTCGTCCTGTTTAAATACAATTAACATGTTTGCATTGTCTCTAATGAGTTGTTTAGGTATTTTGCTGTAAGTTTGGCCAATATAAATGCTATCTATGTTGTTATGTCGACCCATAGCGAAGTAATTCCTTATTGTGTTTTGGTTTTCACAAGATACATCGTCGAATATAAACACGGAGAATGGTTTAGCTTCTTGTGGCTGCATGACACTCTCGCTTGCATTAAACTTTAAATATTTAACTTCAGGCACATTAGTCAGTATTTTTTCCAATAATTGATACTTTGGTTGTTGTAGTGATTTTGAAAATACATATAGATTGTTAAATCGTAATCCTTTAGGGTTTGTAATCAAATTGAATACTACATTAGTTTTTCCACAGTTGGAAGGTCCGGTAACCAGACAACGAACGGTGTTTGGTAACAAATTGCCATGCTTCCCACTATTGAATTCTGAATTATCCACTGTGAGTTCATCTATATTATTAATAGTAAAACTCTCTTTTTGTGGTACTATCTCCATCCTTTGTAATGGTTCAACCTAAAATGATTCTCTATCGTTATATCAAATCCTTTTTAGGTATCCAAGAATCTTCCGTCTTATTAAATCCTAACCATCGTACTTTGACCTTATCTTTTTTCCGTTGCAACACCTTTTCAACTAAATATACATCGCCTACTGTTGATTTTAACATTTCATGTCCATAAAACCCTCCTTCAAGCAATTGTCCTTTATTATCTTTTAAAATATATGTCTCAGGTACTGTAGGTTGTACTTTGAATACAGTAAAAACCTCATTGGTCCAATTTGGCAGGTATCTTTTACTGAATACACCTTTATATTTACTTATTCGCACTTTATCACCCACATTAAATTTTTTAGGCTTTAGTTTTTCAACTTTTGGTTTAGTATTCGTTTTTATACGTTTTAATACAAGGTTTTCATTTTTACTAGTTACTTGGTTTGGTTTCATCCCGATAGTCCTATGAAATTTGTTATTGTAATCGTTTATAAGTTTTGGTAACATATCAATCCATATGTGCGATCCTCTGTTGGAAAACATTTTATACATTGCACTTTTTAAAGTTCTGTTGAATCTTTCGATTATTGAGGCTTTTACTTCTGAATTGGTTGAATAATGGTTTATATTGTGTTTTTTCATTAAATTTGCAAATTCCTTATTAAAATATTCTTTTCCATCATCTGTTTGTAAATGTTTAATAGTATGTTTGTCTCTTTGTATAGCTGTTTCCATTGCTTTTGTAACACTTTTGCCACTTTTATCTTTTAGTGGTAAAGCATCTGCCATTTTTGAAAAACAGTTAATAACAGTCAATATGTATTTATATCCTTTATTTTGTTTGCTATAAGGAATCATTTCGATTAAATCCGCTTGATATAAATCATTAATTCCTTTTATCACCGTATTTCTTCGTGGAAACTTTCTTCTTGCAGGTTTATGAAGTTCGTTGACAATTTGTTGCTTTAAGTCCTTCATATTGCAGGTTTCAATGTTTGTTGTATCACATGTATAATCACAATGAATGTTGTTTTAAATATTCACATCATTTATATGGGTCAAGGTCATCCAAACTTGTGTAAAAAAATGGGGAACACGGCGTTGGACTTGCCGTGTTCCCCATTTTTTTACGGAAGGAGAAAGGAATAAGGTCGTAGTTGTAGAAGGACGAAGAATAGGTTACTAGTTGATAGGGTTTAGAGAGTAGTGGCCAAAAGGAAGAGTGTGGATTTTGTCGGGCATAATGTATCTTTTATCATCCCGAGCTGACAACGCTTTTTTAATTTCGGTGACACTGTAGACTTGATGCTTGAAGCTTCGGATATTGTTGAATGTTGCTGATATCGTAGTATCTTCAAACAAACAAGTCTTGTAGTGGTCAAATGTCACGTGTTTTTTCAAATAAGATGTCTTCACTCCTTTTGCTTTCTTCACTGTCGGTGTGTTGTTCTCGTGGTACATCTTAAATGAATACAATTTCGCCATCAGCGCCACTATTTCTTCTAAAGGCATTCCATTTGCTTCATCTTTGAATTTTCCAATTACTTTTTTATATTTTTCATTAAAATTTGGATGGTTTTTCGGATAGTCAGAAAAATCGAAATCTTCTTTGTATGGAAAAGTCCTTAGGTCTTCATACATGTCCAAAGTCTTTATCCAGTAGATAAACGCGTCCGTATCCATGTATGCGACTCCAATGTTTTCCCTTCCGTAATGTTTAACCATTTTGTTATAATGGAAATCATACATCAGGGTTTTACTTATATCCAAAATCGACATACCTATGTATAACGGACGGTCCATGACTATTGTTGTTTTCTTCATACTGACAGCGACTAGATTTTCGTTTATAATCATGGATGTTCCGAAATTTGGTTTTTGCACTAATTTTTCCAATTTCCTAGGATCACTCACTAATTTTACATTTTTGTGTTTTCTTTTGTTCTCCAAGGTCTTCCCAAAGATGGCATTGTTCATTAATTTATAGAAGTCCTTTTCAAATGCTGTTGTCGCTGCAGCTCTTCTTGCAGTGTTGGAATCAATATATGGTTTCAACCAACAAGACTGGGTGAATTCAATTGCTCTATGAATTCTCACTATACGTAGACCCAATTCAAGAGCCTGTTGAACTACCCAGTAGTGAGCCACATAGCGATCCTTATTCTCCAAGGTCATCATCAATTTTGGCCATCTTCCTGTCGGTGAAACTTCAGTCTTGGCTAGGAGAGGCAAGTCGTAGTGATGGTCATGAAGGTGCTCTGGATATTCGAAATCACAGTCCAAAATATAGCCTTTTGGACCATTCTTTGGAATCTGTGAGATGTCTCCAATGGTGGCCGGGTCGATCCATTTGAAGTCAGCGTAGGGAAGCGGATTTGACATTGCCCAACCATAAAGGTTGTTTGCGTCAAAGTAGCCAAGGTAGACCGATGGTTGTTGCTCGTCGAAGCCGGGGATGTACTTGTTGTTGGCTTTGACATGACGTGTTACAGCTTGTGTCAAACCGCCCCGTACACCAGATTCCATCATGAGCACCATATCGATATCCGTTAGAAGTTCCAGTCGACAGTTGGTTGACTTTAGCATAGCTTGCCATGCTAATCCTGGAGATGTGTACGAGTGTAGAGGGTCCAGTCCATAGGCGGAGAAGCAGGTGTTTCGGAATTCTTCCATCACATCGCACAGCAGAGTTACGTCCAATTTTATATAAAAGTCAGAATATTCCCCTAAGGTTTGAATGTTTAGTTGGTTCCAAACATTACAAGCATGATTGTAGTCTTCAACGGAGATTTCACTTTCGTTTAATTTGCTGTTGAAGGCTTCGATCGGTGGTAGACTGGTTTCTTCAAATTTTTCTGTAGATGTTATGTAGTCGTAGGGGAATACTCCTTTACGTAATACTAAGTCCAATTTATCTTCAGGTACAATCTTGCTGGTTTCTTTTAGGTCTTCTCTTCGTAGATTCTCAGACAATCTGCTCAAACTAGATGGCATAAATCTATAAGAGTCTACAAAGCGAAGTTTAATCTTACCTACGGTTTTTGAGAAACTGATGTACTTTTCCAATGTTGTAGCAAGAACATCAATTTTACCATCATCTCTTCCTAACTCTGGAATAATGAAGTGGGAGTCGTAGCCGCTAAGATTGTGTAACACGACAGGGATAAAGTGGGGCAGTTTGTAATTTATATTGCATGAATTACAAGCAGCTCCTCTGTATAAACCTGTCAGGTGATCGTGATCTCTTACTTTTGGATTTTCTTCACTGAAGCTCTTCTCGCATAGATAACATCTTGATGCCATATTGTATTCTTCTTGTTGATTCTCATTCAAAGGTTCCATAGGTACGACATTACCATACAAGCGTTGTACCTTTTCAGCAATGTCATACAACTGGTCTACGAAATACTTAGCGGCTTCTTCACCACGGTAAAGTATTGGAGTGGATGTTAAACCATAGTTTTGCAATTGGTTTTCAGACAAGGTTGATTTCACTATTAGACAAAAACTGTTGGGTTGATGCAACTGATATTTTGTTCTTCTAGTCACTTCACCGTCCGGCAGCTCCTGTGGTACTAACGTAGATTCAAAATCTGCGTAGATGACTACTGGAATCCGATATTGGTGAACTGTTTTGTTAAATTGGATACACGCTCGAGATGGTGGTGGCAGACTAATCTTCACTTCATAATTTTCATTACAAAGTCTTTTGTGTTCTATCAACCACTCTAATCCTCCTTGTCTTATTTCTTTATATGTGAAACAAAAACATCTTTTACACACTGTTAACCTACGCCTCTGTTTTGATAATTGATTTCGAATCAAGGATGCAAAGTCCTTTATCCACACATAATGTGAAATTTCACCCTTAGTGATCAGTAACAAATCAGTGTGGTTTCTTTGCTCAACTTTTACTACCCGCAAAGGATAAACGTTGTTCGAATCATCCAGACCGAAAACATTCACTGAAACGCCAGGATTTTTCTTTTCAAATTTGTCTATGTCTTTCAATGTAACTGGGTAGGTGAGGCCTTGAAAGTTGTAGCGGTGTTCATTTTCGTAATACTCTCTACCAACTCTTTCAGGATGATCTTTAACATACTTGGTTAACATTGCATACTTAAAACATTCATTACCTTCATTTTGCACATTCCTACACGATTTAGTGTTTTGGATTTTCTTTGGTAAAGGGATAAAACTACTACCCCTTAAACCATATCCATGCTTGTGAACCCTTACATCCATACCTTCAATTGATGACAAAGTCCATCCAGATCCTCTTCCTTCATGTTCTTGAAGTTTTGTTATAAGTTCTTCCAAGCATTCTTCAATAATATCATCGATGTTGGAGGTGAAGGTAAGGGTTCGGTTTTTGGTAATGAACGCTCTCAATGCTGTTTCACCATCAGTATTGTTAAACATAGCCTCTAACACCATTCCAAATTTAATAAAATTTAATCTTTGTAGTTCTTCCCTCAAGGTTCCACCAACAAGTTCCTTAGCCTGGGTTATAAATGTTTCCAGTTCCAATTGAACATTATTAATTTTAAAATGTGTTACAACTCGTCCTGGCAAGGCCGTGGTGCGCAGTTGTTTCACATCTTCTAGTTCTTCTTCAGTGTCCTCTTCTTCAGTGTCTTCTTCTTCAAAAGGTCTTCTAGCAGTAGATGGTCCAGCACCAGCAAATTGGATCACACTAGGTCTTCTTCTTTGCATTTGCTGTAGATAGCTGTCCCAGTAGTCCGTCTGCTTCTGGTGCTCTTCCAAAAACCGGTCAATTGAGTCTAAGTCTATTTCATCCATGGTAATATCTTCTTTTCTATCTTCGTCTTCATGTAATTCTCTGTGTATGGTGAAAAGATCTTCGTCTTGAAAGATTTCCCCACAAATGTCGCAAAGAGCCATTTCAAACAGTTTGGCTTTGAATGCACACTCTGTGAATGTCCACGCAATAATGAGCAGCGCACTCCACCGGGACCCTTTATATCCGAGGCAGATAGGTGGGGAAAGTGACGTCATATGGAAACAGGTTATCACTCATGTGCTAAATTTAGCCTTTACACAACCGTTTGTAATACATTTATCAGTAGGCTTGATAAATTGATGATATTTGGTCTAGATTCAATAATTTGTACAAGTTTTTTCAAAGACGTCTGTTTGAGCAAGTTTATGTAGGTCAAGGACATTTGGAATTATTATTTTGAGCGGGGGATAGAGCACTAAGCAGCATCATTTACTACAAAGTGCTCTATCCCCCGCTCACATTCTTTTTTAACTTTTTGTTTAAACTTTTTTACAAGGGTGAAACATCACCATCAGAGTCGGAATCATCCTCATCACGGAATAGGCAGCGATGACAATACATAATTCTTCTGGCAACTAACATCCTATCCATTGGACGATGGGGAGTGTCTTGTTCTTGTTCTTCTTCTTCGATTTCCAATTGGAATTCCATTTCCGACTCAGATGACGACTCTAATGTTTCGTAGGCGTGCAAGTCCACCTCATTGTCCGTTGAACCAGCTTCGTCAGAGTCCGTTTCAATATCCATTATCTCTTCCTCCTCCTCTTCTTGATCAACCGCAGGTAGTTGGTCCTCTACTTCTATAATTTCTAGAGGTATTACCTCCAGAATAGAGACAATTCTGTTGCGATGGAACACGGTGTTGTCAAGTGGAGCCATGGTATGGAAGTGTTGTATCCATCCAATTTGCTTACCCTTTTTATACCCCCACCAACTATACAATTTATGTGGGTCAAGGTCACGTAAAGATACCCTTTGAGCGGGGGATAGACCACTAAGCAGCATGCTAGTCCATTGCCGCAAAGTGATCTATCCCCCGCTCTGTTCTACAAAAACCTCAATCAAGTCCAAGTCCAAGTCCTGTTTAACACATTTTATTCTAATTCCATATCCAATTTAAAAATTTCAATTTCACATGGTTTACATTCCTGATGTATCAAACACTCCAGCTCCCTAAACATATCGTCCAGTTCGTCCAAATTATGATGTCCTACTTTTAACACATGAAGGTGGTTCATGCTTTGCATTGTAGCATGACCATCAACAAACAAGTTTCTTTTCCACGCTAACATAAATTGGCAGTTTTCTTGAAAGATTTTTCTCACCAAACAATCATACACAGCCGTTAACATGTCTCTACAATCTTCATAGTGTACCATCACAGAATACCTGTCCAAGTTAGCACCAAGCAGCGATCCACTCATTGTTTCTAGCGTTCCACTGGAAGGTCCAAAGCAGAATGAAGTCGAGATGTATAGACCCCCTCTTTTATACCAGTTAACCGGTTGTCCTTGCTGTAAAGTGGGTCAAGGTCATCCAATGCTACCCTTTGAGCGGGGGATAGACCACTAAGCAGCATGCTAGTCCATTGCCGCAAAGTAGTCTATCCCCCGCTCTGTATTCTACACACACACACACACACATGTCCATGTCCAAGTCTTTCATTACATACCCAATATATATTCAGTTCCTTCATCATCACTATCACTCATCACTGCTTCCACAAACTCCACAGGATTAAAGTTAAATTGTTTCAATTGTTCTTTTAAGTTTTCAATTTGTTGGTCCTTTACTTCTAAAACACTGTGAAGGTGTGATATGTAGTCCGCTGCCTCGTTGATGCTTGCTACTCTCGGATCGCCTAACTTCAAGCTGGGAACTACACCCTGCAGCCTGAAGTACGCCATACGCCTTTCTTGCTCCTGCCGTTGACCAGGACTGAGCAAGCCTTGTCCGTCTTGGCTTACCTCCAGCAAGGTCCGTAGCATCGGAGCTTTGCAGGCGTTTGCCCGAGCAACAGTTATGCTGTGGAATGGTCGAGCAGGTCCACGAGTAGCAGGCAGAACGTTGGCAGCACGCCTTCTTGAAGAAGAAGAGGAAGCCTGAGAAGTTTTGGAGTTGAAAGCCATGTTACAGTGCTGTATTCAGCTAAGCGGTACAAAGCAGAATAACCAAACTGCACGTTAATACCCGTATATATACACTTATCAGTGGTGGGGGTACTAGCTAGCCTTGGTAAAGTGGGTCAAGGCCATCCAAAAACATTACCAGAACGGGGGATAGATCACTAAGTGGCATGTTAGTCCATTGCCACAGAGTGATCTATCCCCCGCTCTGTATTCCGCATTCACACACACATTCATACAAACACGCAAGTCCCAGTCCGAGTCTTTACCCACACCTATCCACTCTCATCCTCACTATTATCACTATCATCTAACAATCTGTCACACTTCATAATTAGTTTTTTCCATTCTTTCCGGATCAAAAGTATTTCACTGTGTGCACTCTCCAACAACCTCTTCTTTTCCTCTAACAACCTGTCCTTTTCCTCTATCAATACGTTACAACCTTTAATATATCTTATAGCAGCTCTAACAGTGTCTTCCTGTGAAGATGCACCAACCACTACACCTGGCACTACCTGCTGGAGTTCTTCATACAAGCTAGACTCTCTTCTGGAGGCTCCACTGCTGCACAACTCCGTCTTGCTCGGAGTGAATCCGAAGAACCGAACGCGACTCTTTGACAGGCGGCCCCGCCGGATCGGTCCAGAGCTTGAGCCAGAGTTGGATGCGGTCGGGCCAGAGGTAGAGGCTGGAATGTTCATGGCTGACATGGTAGTATTCAGCTAAACAGTGTAAAGCAGAATGAGAAGACGGTTGATCACCACTCCTATATATACCCATTTTTAGTGGTGGGGGTAACCCGGGGGGGGGGGGGTAAGTTTAAGGACTTCCACTAACTTTCCCTTAGTCCTCGCGGTCATCGGTTTTACATACCTTTAGCACACCCATCATTTTGGTTTCTTCGATAACATTACACACCTCAAAAACCCAAGCAAACAGCTCATCTATGTTGTTATAATTAATTTTTGTCCAGTGTTGATACTTGTGGGTTTGTTTGTTTATAATACATAGATAAAATGTAGACCCATCTCGTCTTATACAACACTCAACTTCCATTCTATGCCGGTTTAGCACTTCCCAAGCATTGTGTTCATTTATCAAGAAGTCACCACCTTTGTAATTGTACTGTGACATGTTTACCACAGAGCATAGGAACGGACTGAAGCAAATGAACGGCTCATACAAGCTTATTAAAAGCGTTAGAGTGGGGGGTATCACGTGATACACGACATAAGTTGTAAGGTTAGCAGTTTACTTTAAACAGTAATTTATGTGGGTCAAGGTCATTCAAACTTTAAAAATTTTTTACCTCCAAACACTTGTAGCAAGCTACAAGCGTTTGGAGGTAAGTTTTTTATTTGTTAAAGATTTTTGTAACTTAGTCTTCACCCTCAAGGACACGGTTTGAGATTGTCCCAGTGATTTTACATCACCGCCAGGTTAAAGTATTATACAAGTCAAGTATTTTTTTTTTATTAGTTGACTTGTATAATACCCCTCTCCCTTACTTTAAGAGGGTTAAGACTAAATTTAGAAAAATTAATTTGGAAGAGGAAATTTAATTAATGTCCAACACTTTTAAACACAATTTTGATTTTTTGGTGAGCCCATGTCCTAGTCCATTTCCCAAACAGATAGGCATCCTTTTCTTCGAATTAAATAAGCCCCGGGGACAAAAAATTCTCTTTGTACCATCGCAGGTGGTACTTTCATTCTATGAAGGCGGCCATCACCTTTTAGAATGATTTGCACATTTATGTTAAATGCTCCATAAGCTTGAACAATGAAATAATATTTTTTGTCCCTCTTGAGCCTATTAATTTTCAGCTTCTGCGGACTGTTGGGGTGTTTGAACTTGGACTTTTCAGGCATAATATTAAGGCTATAGGGCTTTGGTGTCGGAATTTTGATTTTCTTATTCAAGTGTCGTTGGCAACGATCTTTTTCTGGAAGAGCAAAACTCGGACAACAAAGAACCACAGCCTCTCTGCTAAACCAAACATAATCGCATTTATCACGCTTGCCAGCAGGGCATTTAACACGATTACGTTTCTTTTGTGTTGGACTCTTAGTGTTTTGGAGCGGCGCTTGATCTAACTTAGGCTGGCTGGAAAGGATGGAGGGTGATGGTTTAGCACGGTCAAGGGGTAATTTGCAAAGAATTTTGGGTCGGGTAGGAGAATGGGTTAGATCAATAGTGGTTTTAGGTGAGGTAGAATTGTCTGGGGAGAAGATCGATTTACGGGATGGTTTGACTGTAGATGGAATGTTGGCTTTGGGTGAGGTTGACTTGTCTGGGGAAAAGATCGATTTGCAGGATGGTTTGACCGGTGTGGATGGCATGGGGGATACGGGTAGTGGACATTGGGTCTTTGTATAGGAAAGGATTTTCTGTGTACGGGAGTAGGGAATGATTTTGGACCTCGACTTCTTCTCCTCAAAGACCGCTGACTCCGAATCAGAATCTGACAACAATGAGATCGGCGGTGATGCTATGAGCACTCGGCTGCTTGCAGGGTGAGCGCCAGCCCCTCTTGAAGTCGACGGAGCGTCACCAGCACCACTGACACTTGGACTTGTTGGTTCCGTTGGTGGCAGCGGAGATAGGCTGGGCATCGAAGGAGCCGACGGCATCTCCAAACAGCTGAGGATTGTGCTCATCAAACACGTTTGGAGAATCGGAGCAGCGGAGGTTGAAGTTGGAGTAGATGTGTTGGTCGGAGTAGACGTGTTGGTTGAATTCGATTTGATGTATGGGAGAACTGGTGGATAGTTCTTGAAGCGCATGTTGAGGTAGAAAGAGCGTTAAATGCAAATAACGGAGAAGAACTTCCAACGAAGGCTGGAGCAGGAATGAGAAGTGCGTGCAACCGGGCCCCCTTATATCCCCACCGGGGCTGCCACGCCCAGGATATCAGGGGGGGGGGGGCTCGCACTTTTTGTCGGGGGGGGGGGGGCTCGCACTTTTTGCCGGGGGGGGGGGGCTCGCACTTTTTGCCGGGGGGGGGGGGGCTCGCACTTTTTGCCGGGGGGGGGGGGGCTCACACTTTTTCAAAAAAGAAGCCCCACTTGGGGCATTTATGTTGCCATCGCTGAAGCCTCCCAAGAGACCCAACTATAAACAATTCCAAACTTGTGTGTTACTAATACCTAACTGTTAACTTTTAAAAGACCTCTATATATAAACTGTGTTAATAAGACCTGACTGTTAAAGATTTTGAAAACTTTTATATTTAGGTCAAGGTCACGAAAAAACTTTAAAAAAAATAAGCCCCACACCCCCCTATGGGGGTGTGGGGCACTTGGGTTGTCATCGCTGTAGCCTCCGAAGAGACCCAACTATGACAACAAGGCAACATCCAATGTCGTGTACCCTTCGCCACGCGAGACTTGTAAACATTTACTGCATTTCGAACTAATAACTTTTCCAATAGCTAACAAAATGTCATTTACATACTTTTCAAGGAAACTGAGGACGCCCTAGTGGCTTATGTCCTCGGTCCGAGTGCAGAGGCCATCGGCTCATTACCCCCGTATAAGCGTACAAACGGACCACCTCCTATTTCTCAGCCGCATTGAAGCATGCATGAGAGGAGCCTAACAATTATAAAAAGTGGCTTTACACGGGGGCCTACTCCCGTAACCCTATCTTTAATATTTTTAATTTAGCAATGCAGTAAATTTTTACAAGTCCTATGTGGGTCAAGGCCACACGGACATTAAAAAATTTCGGCCCCCGTACATCCATGGCGAACCACGAATGTTCGGGGGCCTTGGGGACAAAAAAACACAAATAGCTAACAAAGTTTCATTTACATAATTTTGAGTTTCCAGAAGGGAAACTAACTGAGGACACCCTAGTGGCTTACGTCCTCGGTCCGAGTGCAGAGGCCATCGGCTTATTACCCCCATATAGGCGTACAAACGGACCAACTCCTATTTCTCAGCCGCATTAAAGCATGCATGAGAGGAGCCTAACAATTATACAAAAGTAACTTTACACGGGGGCCTACTCCCGTTCCCTGTCTTTACAATTTACTTTGAGCATTGCAAAAGCTCAAGGGGGAAATGCTACAACAAGCGTATACACTTTAGAAAAATATAACACACTTACAACACACAATTGAGCTCAACGTAGTCAATGCTGGAACAAGCACATACATGTTAAACACATATAACGAACAAGACACAAAGGATAAAAGACACACAGGAGACATAAGGTACAAGTAAAACACTCTCATATAAAACAATTCGCAATACCCAAACGCAAGCGCAATATCTTACAACTAATACAAGTCTTAAAGTTAGAGCAGACTTCGCTAAACACTGAAGGCGCCATTCAATGTTTAGTGATGCCTATGGCGGTCCGTCCCGGTCGTTCACGTTCAACGCGCGGGAGCGGACTGCGAGCCGGCTCTGGCTGGGCCCCCTTATATCCCCACCGGGGCTGCCACGCCCAGGATATCAGGGGTGGGGGAGGGGGGGGGGTGGGGGTGGGGGTGGGGGTGGGGGGGGGTTCGCATTTTTGTCGGGGGGGGGGGGGGGGGTTCGCATTTTTTGTCGGGGGGGGGGGTTCGCATTTTTTGTCGGGGGGGGGGTTCGCATTTTTGTCGGGGGGGGGGGTTCGCATTTTTGTCGGGGGGGGGGGTTCGCATTTTTTGTCGGGGGGGGGGGGGGTTCGCATTTTTGTCGGGGGGGGGGGGGTTCGCATTTTTTGTCGGGTGGGGGGGGTTCGCATTTTTTGTCGGGGGGGGGGGGGGGGTCAGGTAAGTTAAGTGGGTCAAGGTCACCCACAACACTTGTACTCTAAGTGTTGGCTATACCCCCACCACAACTGGGTCCCTAGGCTGCACAACACCGCTTCGCCAGTATGTCTCCGGCTTCCATGCGGTGCGTCTCGCTGTTCTCTAGCTCTCTATATGTAAGTAATTTTACAAGTTCTGAATGTAGGTCACTACACTTTAACTCTGGGACGATATCGACTTGTAGTGTTTCAGTGTTTTGACTCAAGGTCATCACACTTTAACTCTAGCACATCGGTTATCGTACCAGAGGTGCTCAATAACCTAACTTGTAATGTTTATGGGTGGCGTTTGCACGCCACGTGGTATCGCCATGAGTGTCCAGTCCAGGTTTTAAGTTAAATTAATTTTACTGTAATCTTTTCCATTTCCGCTTCGTTTTGCCAAAGTATAAGGTGTCGCTTAATAAAGTGGTATTTCTCTAAAGTTATAGGAGATTGCAAGGATACAATTAGTTTATTTAGGAGACTCTTCATCTTGGAGTTTAACACAATTTCCACTTTGACTTTGCTTCCTCGGCTCTCACAGCCTAAGCTGTACAGAAATGTTTCTTCTAGTGCCAACTCGGGCCAAGAGAACAGTGTGTTGACTGTAGGACAGCTCATGGTGAAGTGATGCGATACTCCAGCGTACCACCTCACCTTCCCCCGCCACTGTGACCTTCCCCCACTCCTGCTGTTTCCCCCACCTCTTTTCCCTTGACTCATGCGCTACAAGCGGTCTCTCAGTATTGTGCGGACTTTTGTGAGGTGAAGCCATGTCGCAGGACACTTTAGGTAAGAAACTTAGCCGTGTTAAGACTTTATTAGTTGCTCACTGTCCACCACCCAAAGTTAAGAGAGTTTCAACTTTAGCTAAGTGGCGCAAACTGTTGCGCGGACACCCTAAGTTTTATACAAAACAGACTAATGTCAGTTTTACTGATGAGGATTTGTTTAAAATATTGGATGAAATGACTTTTCCTTGCAAAATTCAGTTAGTTACTCCCATTCCTGACAGTTTAGAGTCTTAGTCTCTCAAGCCGATATACCTAGCATACACAGAGCCTGACAGTCAGTCACTCGATGGCTGTCGTGGGGTGCGCATCGGTGTCGGCGCTCCGTTGTTAAGTGTTCAAGGTCACAGTAACATAAAATTGCGGGCGTTGTACTGGTTCAAGGTCACCTGAGGGATAACCGATTGCCCATTTAGGCAGAGTCATGTCAGAAACTCGAGTTTAACTTGGCACTTTTGCCGTTTCTCGTCGAAAATTCGCTCCAAGTGGTCAAGGTCACGGGGACTCTGACTGAAACTCGGAGCGTAGTGCGAGAAACGGCAAAAGTGCTAAAAAATTTTAAGTTTCTGCGTGACCTTGACCTTAGTGGCGTCGGTGACGTCGTTTTGATGACGTAAGGGGTGATGGCGTCATCAGCACGTCATTTCTGTGACGTCATGGGTGTGACGTCATCGAAACGACGTCATTAGTGATGACGTCATCGATTGCGTCATCGATGACGTCATCGATGACGTCATCGGTGAGGTCATTGACCTCGATGACGTCATCCCTCAGGTGACCTTGAACTGGGCCAGCGGCCGCAATTTTACACTACTTTTATCCAATAATTGATATTTTGGTTGTTGCAATGATTTTGAAAAAATGTATATATTATTAAAACGCAATCCTTTAGGATTAGTTATAAGGTTAAAAACAACATTAGTTTTTCCACAATTTGAAGGACCAGTTATTAGACATCTTATCGTATTTGGTAGTAATTCACCATGTTTTCCATGATTTAACTTATCATTGTCAACTGTCAATTCATCAATGTTATTGATATTAAATCGATCTTTTTGTTGTACAATCTCCATCTTGTATAAAGGTTAAACACACAATGAGCTATTAAACAACTATACTAAGTCTTTTGAAGGAATCCAAGAGTCTTCACTTTTATCAAACCCTAACCACCGGACTTTAACCATATCCTTTTTCCTTTGTAAAATCTTCTCGACAAGATATACATCACCAACTGTTGATTTCAACAATTCGTGTCCGTAGAATCCACCTTGAAGTAATTCACCCTTGTTATCCTTTAATAAAAAGGTTTCAGGTATAGTTGGTTGCACTTTATAAATTGTAAATACTTCATTAGTCCAATTTGGTAGATATCTTTTACTAAATACACCTTTGTATTTGCTTAAACGAACTTTATCGTTGACCTTGAACTTCTTTGGTTGCAATTTTTCCAATTTTGGTGTTGTATTATTTTTAATACGTTGTAATACAATTTTGGCATTAGCACTATTTACCTGGATAGGTTTCATTCCAATGGTACGATGATATTTGTTGTTATACTCTTTTATAAGTTGTGGTAATATGTCATACCATACATATGATCCTCTTTTTGAAAATTGTTTATACATCGCACTTTTTAATGTTCTATTGAATCTTTCAATTATTGAAGCTTTAACTTCAGAATTTGTAGAATAATGATTTATTTGATATTTCTTCATCAAAGCTCCAAAGTCTTTATTAAAATATTCTTTTCCATCATCGGTCTGTAGATGTTTAATTTTAAATTTATTTCTTTGTATTGTGGTTTCCATAGCTTTTGTAACACTTTTACCAGTCTTATCCTTCAATGGTAAAGCGTCAGCTATTTTAGTAAAACAGTCTATAATTGTTAAAATATATTTAAATCCTTTATTTAATTTACTGTGCGGTATCATTTCAATGAGATCAGCTTGATAAAGATCATTCATTCCTTTAATGATTGTACTTCTTCTTGGAAATCTTCTTCTTGCTGGTTTATGTAGTTCATTTACAATCTTGTCCTTCACACTTTCCATCTTCAGATGTTTCTTGTACACTGCTTGTAAAAATACTGACCCATAGAATAGTTAATTCTCATTTATATAGTTTGAATATAGGTCAAGGCCATTTCATATTAGTGTAAAAAAGAGGGAACATGGCATTGGGCTTGCCATGTCCCCTCTTCTTTACGGAAAGGAAAAAGGAAGAAGGTAGAGGACGAAGAATAGGTTTACTGGTCGATAGGGTTCAGGGAGTAGTGGCCGAATGGTAAAGTATTAATTTTATCTTCTAAAATATGGCGCTTGTCATCTTTGTAGCTTAATGCCCACTTTGTTTGTTTGACACTAAAAAGTTGATGATTATAACTTCTAATAGTGTTGAACGTTGCAGTTGTTTCAACATTTTCAAACAAACATCTTTTATAATGTTCAAACTGTACATTCTTCTTCAGGAAAGAAGTTTTTATTCCTTTGGCTTTTTTTGTGACTTGATGTTCATTCCTTTCATTTATGTACAGTTGAAATGAATACAGTTTGGACATTAATGCTACAATTTCCATCATCGGCACACCATTTGTTTCATCTTTAAATTTTCCCAATACTTTCTTGTTTTTGTCGTAGTCGTAATTTGGATGATCCTTAGGATAATCGGAAAAGTCGAAATCATCTTTATATATAAAGGTGCGTAGATCTTCATACATGTCATTTGTTTTAATCCAGTAAATGAGTGCATCCGTATCCATATATGCAATACCAATGTTCTCTCTTCCATAATAGTTAACCATCTTCTTATAATGAAACTCATACATATGTGTTTTTGAAATATCCAAGATTGACATTCCAAGATACAAAGGACGATCCATTTCAACTGACTTCTTGTTCATGGAAATAACAACTAGATTTTCATTAATAATTACAGATGAACCAAAGTTTGGTTGTTGCACTAATTTCTGTAATTTTACTGGATCAGTTACCAATTTGATATCCTTATGTTTCCTTTTGTTTTCCAAAGTCTTGCCAAATATTGCGTTGTTCATTAATTTGAAAAAATCTTTTTGAAAAATTGATGTAGCGACGGCTCTTCTTCTTGTGTTGTTGTCGATGTAAGGTTTTAACCAACAAGATTGAGAAAATTGTAGTACTCGATTAATTTTTGTAATTCTCAGTCCTAAGTCTAAAGCCTGTTGTATCATCCAGTAGTGTCCAACATATCGAGACTTGTCGGTTAAAGTCATCAATAATTTTGGCCATCTTCCAGTAGGGGAAATTTCAGTCTTCGGAAGAAGTGGTAAATCATAATGTTGATCATGAAGATGTTCAGGATATTCAAAATCCACATCAAAAATGTAACCAGTTTCACCATGCTTCGGTATATCCATTATGTTTCCAATCGATTCTGGATCTATCCATTTAAAATTATCATATGGAAGGGGATTTGACATTGCCCATCCGTATAAGTTATTTGCATCAAAATAACCCAGGAATGTTGTTGGTTTTGATGCATCATAATCGGGCAGATACTTGTTGTTCGCCTTAAAATGTCGTGTAACGCTTTGCGTCAATCCCCCTCGAACTCCTGACTCTAACATTAAAACCATATCTATATCAGTAAGAAGTTGTATTTTACAATTTGTTTCTTTCAACATGGCTTGCCATGCTAATCCAGGTGAAGTGTACGAATGAAGAGGGTCCAATCCATAAGCTGCAAAACACGTATTTCTAAATTCTTCCATTATATCACATAATAAAGTTACATCTAATTTAACATAAAAATCTGAATATTCTCCTAATGTTCTAAATCCTAATTCGTTCCATACTTTACATGCATGATCATAGTCCTCTTGAGATATGTCCATGTCGTAAAGTTTACTTTTAAATTCTTCTTTAGCCGGAAGTGATGTTTCATTAAATTTTTCTAAACTGTCTATGTAATCATATGGAAACACACCTTTCCGAAGTACCAAATCCAGTTTGTCGTTATTTACAATTTTCTTTGTTTCGATTAAATCTTGTTTCCTTAAATTTTCTGAAAGTTTGGACAAACTCGACGGCATAAATCTGTAGGAGTCTAAGAATCTTAATTTCATGTTTCCAACTTCTTTGGAAAAACTGATGAACTTCTCTGAAGTTTCAGCTAATACATCAATTTTACCATCGTCTCTTCCTAATTCGGGTATTATGAAATGAGCATCGTACCCACTGAGGTTATGCAGAACCACAGGAATAAATAGTGGTAAACGATAGCTCAAGTTGCATTTATTACAAGCAGCACCCCTGTAATAACCAGTGAGGTGATCGTGATCTTTAACTTTATAATTCTCAATAGTAAAATCATTTTTGCACAAGAAACATCGAGTTGCATTTTCATGTTGAATTTCTTCTTCTTCCTCCATCATTTTCATTGGTACAATATTTGTATATAATCTTTGTACATTTCCAGCTATTGAATATAAGTGATCAAGAAATATTTTTTCTACATTTTCACCACGATATACTAGAGGTTCTGAAGTTAATCCATATCTGTTTAAATGTTCTTCTGATAATGTCGATTTCACCATTAAACAAAAACTGTTTGGTTTGTGCATTTGATACTTGACACTTTTTCTAGCTTCACAATTTTCATCTTCAACAGGAACAAGTGTTGATTCAAAGTCCGCATACACAACGAAAGGGATACGGTATTGATAATGAACCTTTTCAAATTTAACGAATGCTCTGTTTTCCGCAGGTAAATTAATCTTTGCTTCATAATTATTGTTACATAGTCTTTTGTGCTCTTGTAACCATTCTCTTCCTTCTCTTCCTTCTCGTTGAAAATTAAAACATCTCTTGCAAATTATTTTTTTGTTTCGATTTTTTGAAAGTTGCTTGTTAACAAGACGATCAAATTGCTTTATGTACACATAGTGAGACACATCTCCTCGCGTTAGTAGTAGTAAATCCGTATGATCTGGTAGCTCTTCTTTTGCAATACGTAAAGGATACACTTTGTTTGAACTATCTAATGCAAAAACATTGATAGACGTACCGGGATTTTTCTTCTCAAATTTTGATATATCTTTCAGTGATACAGGATAAGTGATTCCTTGAAAATTGTATCTAAATCTTTGATTTTCATATTCTTGGTCAGGTCTATTCGCATTATGTGGTACAAATTTAGTTGTCATTGCATAACGAAAACATTCATTGTCTTCATTTTTAACATTAATACAAGATTTTGTATCTTCAATTCTTTTTGGCAGAGGAATGTAACTTGATCCCATTAGTCCATATCCATGTTTGTGAACTCTTATATCTAATACTTCAATACTTGTAAGACTCCATCCGGATCCTCTTCCTTCGTGTTCCTGAATTTTTGTTAATATTTCTTCTATACAGTTCTCTACTATTGAATCAATGTTTGAACTTTCCATAATGGTTCGGTTTTTTGTTATGAATCCTCTTGGTGATAATTCTTCTTGTACATTTATAAACATAGCTTCTAGTAGTAAACCAAATTTAAGAAAGTTCAATCTTTTTAATTCTTCTTTTAAAGTTTTACTTACAATTGGTTTTGCTTCTCTAATAAATTCTTCTAGCTTCAAGTTTTCATTTTGAATCTTATGATGCATTACTACTTTACCAGGTAATGCAAATACTTGTAGATTTGGTAAAGTAGTTGAAGATGTTGCTTTTATTTCATATTGTTCTTCTTGTTCTTCTTGTTCTTCTTGTTGTTCTTGTTCTTCTTGTTGTTCTTGTTGTTCTTGTTTTTCTTCTGGGTTGTTGTGAATTAGTTCTTTATGACAGTCTAATAGAATTTCATCGTGAAACGATTCCGAACATTTATCGCAACGATACATGTTGAGATGTTTACTCTTCGAAATTTCACCAAGAAATGAAGTGGGCTCTCACGTTCCTCCTATTATAATGGTTCCCCCACCACTATTTCATCCCTTTCACTATCCTAGAAAATCAAACATTTTCAACAAAATATTAACCTTCTACAAACTAATTGTTCATTCGTGTTCTTTATTCCCATTGGAGTTTTAGTATATACTTCTTTATATTCAAACTTTAACAAACTTTCTTTTAACATCTGTTAGGACAGATGTTATGGGACAGATGTTAAAAGAACAAATGTTGGAGAGGAAATGGCTAGAGCACAGGCACTTGGTTAAACTAAATTTGCGCATAAATTAACTAGAGTTGAACTGAAAATTCGCATAAATTAAAAGTTAGTTCAAAACTAAAATTCGACAGTGTTAAAAAACTCTAACAGTTGAATAAAAATAAACATTAATTCAAAACTGAAATTCAACAGTGTTAACCAAATTCTAACAGTCAAACAAATAGGTCAAGGTAATCCAATTTAACGCGAGAACGAGGAATAGAGCACTAAGTGGCATGTTAGTCCATTACCACAAAGTGATCTATTCCTCGCTCTCTATTCTACATCTACTTTTTTCAGTTTACTTATTTATATTAAAATGTTCAAATTTTACTATGTAGAATGTCCATTCTTTCTCTTCAACTCTTCGATTGTTTTTAGCAATTGTAACAAATATTCGTTAGTTTTCACCAAAGTCTTTAGTTTGCTACATCCAATTTCAATGGAAGGTATTATAAGTTGTAATTTTATAAGTTCAATCTTTTCTTTCTTGCGAATTTCTTTCTTTATTATATTATTCCTCATTTTTGCTGAAGATTTAGACTCCATGTTGTTTCTGCTAAAGCCACAATAATAATAAAAGTCTCTTGAAACAACCTGCATTTATACACATTCCCCCACCACTTTATAATCCCCACTCCTTTCCCCTTCTTCTTTATATGTGGAAGGAAGTATTATAATTAGATTCCTAATATTTCTTTTCCTTCTTCACTACGTGGGGGAAGGGTAATTTGTTATTACACTAGTTGTGCAAGAAAATAGCCGCCAGTGTCCACACCTTGTTCGTAGCACTCCATCATAGATTGTGCCCACTGCAACATGCGGTCTCTGTCATTTGGTGTGACAAGGAAAGAATGACTATCACCATACAATATAAAAGAGTCAATTCGTACATAACATCCTGAGTCCAACCATTTATTAGCTTCAGCCATAAACTTTTCTATTGTATCAAATGGAAATTGTGGATCAATTGCTATGACTTTACGTTCTTCACTAAGTTCAACAGTATAATCATCATCGTCCTCATCATCTTCACTTTCACTGTCGTTACTTAAAGTGTCTTCAGATTGTTCAAAAACATCAGAAATTTCAGAAAAATTAAAATTTTCATTCAGATGAGGAGGCATTTTCAAGCAAGAAATATTGTAAACAGCAGAGACGAAACGACAAGAGCGGCGTGTAGAAGAAAAATGAAGGGGTGACCAACGCTCGCTCCGCTTTTATAATAGTATGCAAATGAGGGATAAGTGCTGACCATGACCAGTCATCGACCCAAAGGAATGGGGGAAGTACTTTTCTTACTACTTGGATGGAAGTAGGTTAGTAGGTCACGAGACTTAGAGTGTTAAAAAATAATGGGGGAGAAACACAACGCTATAACGCGTTGTGTTTCTCCCCCAGTATTTTTTTAAGCAATAATTTGGAAAAAGCTATGTGAATTTACTTGCTACGCCCCCACCTTGTAATACCATCCAGTTTGTGTCTGAGGAGATAGTCTTTAGAGTCTAACTCATAAACTGATTTCTCTTTGCGCAAGGATTCAATCACTTTAATATTATATCTTACGCCGTTACAAGTTGCCAAAATGTGTTTGTTGTCAATAACACTTTCAAAAAAATAGACACAACCTCTCTTAAGCCTATTTCCTTTCACACCAATAATTTTGGATTGGTATTCAACAGTGGGGGTTTCTGTCACTTGTGGTTCAGAAATGTGTTTTACGACATGTACACGGCAAAAACTTTCGTTTTTTACACATTTCCTCCCACAAGGTGATCCTTTCTTAATTCCCCTAGTAAGCATTTCAGGGCAAGTAGTGGGACGGCTAAATGCCCTACGACGCTCTTCTTGTAATAATTGAAATTGCTCTGAAGGAGCGGGTTTAGGAGTAGGTTTAGGAGTAAGTTTAGGAGCTGGTTTAGAAGCTGGTTTAGGAGCTGATTTAGGAGATGATTTAGTAGCAGGTTGAGAGGAATCAGTTTTGTGATAGGTATGATCTTCAGGTGTACTAAGTGGTGGGGTAGGAGGCAATGGTGATAGTGGGATAATAGGTGTGCTAAGACGATGAACAATGGTTTCAACGGAAGGGGTATTAGGATGGTGGTGAACTGGCTTCTGCGGTGGCGGCATAGTAGTTGATGGTGGTGCGGAGTCCTTTGAAGGCGAAGGCGGTGAAAAAATACTACGAAGTCTAGAAGTGTTGGTTGGCGGAAGAATAGCTCCAGAAGTTGAAGGTTGAGATGCAAGTCGATTCTTGTAGCAATCAGGAAGGTTTTTGAGGCGAAGAGTTTTTTTAGGTGCAGGAACAGCCGTAGTAGAAATAGAAGTCGAAGTAGAAGTTAAAGTAGAAGTTGTAGTTGGCAGAGATAACATGGTTGTGGCTCCAAGTTCGCAGCGTAACGTCTGTAATCAGAATGAAATGTTAGCCGCAGTCGGTGCGTCTTTTATAACAATATGCAAATGAGAGGGGTAGCAGCTGGCCGAGACTGATTATTGACCTGGTAGGTGGGGGAAAAGGGGAAAGAGAAGGTATTTATTTAAAATAATTCGCATAACTTTTGACTAAAATAAGATAACCAAATTCTTCTTTTACCAAAATGTTTGTCGTACATAGACCTTTTCAATGATGTATCGCTTGTCCAAATCCGTCAATCCATTATCAAGTTATAGAAATTTTAATTTTTCAGGTCATGACCGGTCGTTCACCCATAGTGGGGGAAGGAGTGGGGGTAGGAGTGGGGGAAGGGGGGGGGGAATCGACTCCATTTTTTCGGGGGGGGGGGAATCGACTCCATTTTTTCGGGGGGGGGGGGGAGGGGGGGAGGGGGGGGTCATTGACCCTTCCGAAAGTGGGTCAAGGTCATTCAAGATTTATAATGATCCAAGGTGATGGGAACAGTAATACTGTTCCCACCACCCTGTTTGCCTAGCGGTTCCCACTCCCAACCCACTAGTTACGTTCTGCAAGGGAGGTCCCTGGGCCGTCCGCATCAAAGCGTAACGTCCCGTCCGCATCAAAGCGTAACCATTAATTTCAGGGAAACTGGAACAGCAGGGAGTCCCTGGTCCGTCCGCATCAAAGCGTAACGTCCCGTCCGCATCAAAGCGTAACCATTAATTTCAGGGAAACTGGAACAGCTAATGCAGAAACGCAACTCTAACACCCACCCAAACTAATCCCACCCATCATATTCCTAAACAAAATGCAAAAAACCTAGTCCGCAATTTGCGGATGTCCCACCCCTTCTAAGTGAAGTTCAACTGAACTTCTGAATTTACAGTTAATCTACCCCCTAACATCTAGCTGAAAGGCAAAACAACAACATAAATTATTAATATCAACACTTAAAACTAACAACACATCATTATTAAAAACCAAATAATTCAACACAACCAAATACCATCATTATTCTTAAAATTAATACACCTTAATGCTAAACACCTCTTAAAATTAATACACCTTAATGCTAAACCCAACTTATAACTAACATCGCAATGCGCAAATTATTTCTTAAATTAAATACAACTTAAAACTAAACACACACACACACACACACACATACTACATTGCATTAAAAAACGCAACATAGTAGAAGAAGTTCAAATATATATAGGCCTACTATATATTTGAAACCTCTTGCTGAGTCGCCAACAACCTTTCGCTATGAAAGTTTGTTGACGACTGACGCTAAGATCAGGCTCGTATTGCTCCTCGGATTCTCGAGTAGTGGGGGAAGTTGTTTCACTCCAGTACAGTGTTCAATCCAGTCCAGTTCGCAGCAGTGTAAAAGGAAGGCAAAGGAGTGGGGAGCGGCGCATGCGCAACAACACAAAACCAAGGTTTGAGGTTAGAATTATCCATGTGCAGTAGCGCTAAAGTGAGTAATACAGGACTAGGCGCATGCGCATAGCATGGACTGATTCCGGTCCGGAGAACTCGTTGTATGCGCAGCAGGTTTGAGGTTAGAATTATCCATGGCAGCTGCCATGTTTGGTCTGGTTTCACCACATAGAGTCAGCAACCGGTGGTGACCGGTCATTGGCCTAGAAGGAGTAGGGAAAGGTGGTGACCGGCCATTGACCCAGAGGAGTAGGGGAAGGAGTGGGGGAAGGGGGGGGGGGGCGCTCCATTTTTTCGGGGGGGGAGGGGGGGAGGGGGGAGGGGGGGAGGGGGGAGGGGGGGAGGGGGGGGAGGGGGGGAGGGGGGGAGGGGGGGGGGTCATTGACCTTTCCGGTCGGTCATTGACCCCAAGGAGTAGGGATAGACACAGAACCCTACTTCTCTTACTAATCAGGTGAAAGTCGGTCAACCAGTCATTTGCTTGCCATCTGCCGCCATCTGGCTGGAGTTATTGCCTCTATAAAGGTGGGTAGTTTATCGCGCTACAAACATTCATTGCCTCGCATCCGCTCGGTCATCATCTCTCGTTAGTTTTATGTTATGACTACTTCACTTACTAGGTTTGAGGTTAGAATTATCCATGGAATAGCCTTCGTAAATTCTAACCTATAAAATTACTACTCTGGCGTTCTGTTTCAATTTCTTTTACACTTCATTTTATATCTCAGTCTTCTTTTAACTTCTGAACTTAACACATCGGTTATAATGACTGCACAATGTTTAAAATTAAAGCTTTTGCGAACACAACACATATTACAAAGTACTTCTAAACCTTCAATTTCAAAGTGTAGAACTAATTTAAATAGAGTTAGGAAGAAGTACAGTTTTAACCCATTATACTCTTCAAAGACTTCGCAGGTTAATGTTGATGATAGTGTTATTTACAACATTTTGCATTCTATGTTACAATTCAACAACTTTGAACTTGTTACACCTATCGACTGTGTTCAACAAGTTTTTTTATTTTACCCCTACTATTCCTCATATAAGCGCTGTCACCACAATTCCTACTTCATGCTCCTCTATTCTCTTCAGCTGAGCTAAGATTTGAGGTTAGAATTATCCATGGCGGCCGCCATGTCTAGTTCAATTTTACCACATAGTGTCGGCAACCGGTTATTGGTCTAAAGGAGTGGGGGAAGGGGTGGTGGGGGGAGGTTGCCGTTTTATAAGCCCTCTCCCTAGGCGGCATTTCTCATTCGATCGCCAACTTTCATACGATAAACACCTCTCCCATGGCACGAATCAATTATCCCGCTATCACCAACTACTTCAACTTAAAACTATTTCTAGTAATAGTTGGATAGAATTTTTTAAAACTTACTCTGGATGACCTTGACATATTTTCCAGATTCCAATTATAAGTTTGAATTTCAATTTTGAACTAACTCTTAATTTTTGTTCAACTGTTAGAGTTTCGTTAACACCAACGAATTTCAATTTTAAACTAACTTTTAATTTTATGCGCAAATTCACTTCACCCTAACGCCAACACTATCGCCATCTCCACCCCGACCTATATGGCATAAAATATAACTACAGCATCTCATATATACACTCTAACCCCCACCGGAAGCTATGTGACATAGCAGCTGGCGCCAGCTGCTCGAGCAGCTGCTCGGGCAGATGGCACGACTTCCGGTCCAGAAGTAACCAAAACACACTACTCTCATATTTTATTGAAGATTTGCTAAAAATACAAACTCCACCCCTATTTATTGTCTTGCGACAGTAAGCTGTGACTCCATGATAGCCATGTAAAGACATTACATCAAATTCATAGTCTCTCAAATGATGTTCAGAAACACAAACAATGTCCGGGTCCTCAGAATCAATGAAAACTTGAAAACTGTCCAGTTTACTCCAAAGGCCCTGCACATTGTGATGAACAACTTTAAGGCCACCTAAGTTGTTACTTGTGACGTTTCCTCTAAAAAAGAACAGCCCTGAACTTTATTGCTAGATTGAGACACAGCACTTGAATTACCTATAAAATATTTGCAATTATATTGATTTAATAAATAGTCACTCCGCTCATTATTGCAAGCAGACAACTGCATTGTATACCTAGTTATTTCTCTTCACTATCATACTACCTCCAGAGGCCGGCGGCACACCGAAACGGACGCGACGCGACAAGACAAAGCATATTACGACTTAACGAACAAAGGTAAAAACATATTATTAAATGGAATACCCATACACTATAAAACATATGTTATTGTCTTCGCTCGCGAAGTCGTAATATGCTTTGTCGCGTCGCGTCGCGTCTCGTCCGTTTCGGCCCGCCGCACACTGCATCGAACGCGACACGACACGACACGACAATTTCTGTTTTGTTTTGTTCTGTTCTGTTCTGCTTTGTCGGATGTGCGAAAAAACGTCGTCCGACACGACAAAACACAACGTTTTCCGACGACCGTTTCTGGAGAGGGAGAGGGTGGAAGGAAGTCACGTGATTCGCAACGCATGCGCAGAGTTAGATTCTCTAATTTTGTCTGATAGCGTTTTGTCATAAAACAAAATTTTCAGTACCTTCGCCAGACGAGGAAAAAACGCCTTAAGGCGTTTTATCGTCGTGTCGTGTTTTGTTCGATGTAGTATGCGTCAGCTCCATTTAAACTCATACAAACTGAGCCGTATAAAACGCCTTCCGTCAAAATGTCTTGTCGTGTCGTGTCGCGTTAGATGCAGTGTGCGGCAGGCCTTCGGTGTGCGGCCGGCCTAAAACTCGAGCCGAAGACGAGTAAGCTTAATATGTCTTAAATACATTTCTTATAAGCTACTAGTTGACCCTGAAAGGGTTCAACGTTCACTTACCGCAGAGAATTTTAACGACTACTAAAAAAATCGAAGTGCAATATGATAAAGTTATTGGTTAATATATCATCTTTTATGTTGCAAAGTGTTGATGAGATGCAAAATAAACATAACAAATTTCTCTGAAATTTATAAACTAATTCTAACAAATACAACAGTTTGCATTTAAAATGCAATTTGGATTACATATATTGTTCATTATAAATAAAATTTATAATTATAATCGATTTATTTTTGTGTAAGTCGAAATCGGAACTGTTATACATTGTACTGCCTGAATGAACCGCCAATAAGTCCATTCCACATTGACAGGTGGCGCAGGTGCGGCGCCGGCTGGCATCTACCGGCCACAACACGACTTGCTGGCACAAAATGCAAAATTAGTAATGTGAAAGGTGTTCAAAAAAGTCTGGAACTGCCTTTTTGGGGAATATTACCCCATAACCTTATGTTTACTTCAAAATGATAAAAAGGAAAATATTTGGACTCTGAATATTTTTTGAAACTCCATATTTGAAATAATTTTTATATATTTCTGATATTATTAAGCTTTTAAAATATAAAATCTGAAATAGAATGTTTTAAGTGACAAAGGAATTAATAATTTTACTGCGTCTTTCGCTGATTAATGTCGCGGCGTTCGGATCTTCCTTGTTTTGGTTATCAGTTCAATGTCCCCAGCCACTGCGCAAACCGAACAGTGATGGACCCATCACAAACCTGAGGGACATGAGGGTAGAAGAGACGATGATAACTATAAAACCTCAAGAGGACTTCTTAAGTATCACTTGTAAATAAAGGATTTAAATCTTCAAATTATCTTCTTTTTGTCTATCAATTGGAACCTGGAACCAAGCAACCAAGTTGTTTTTGGTCCGATTCAATAAGTAATATAAATGGACCTTTTCCAATTCAATGTGATAAAATAAGTATAAGAGCTTTAGGTACATTATCAGAATAGTTCTAAGTTTCACCGTGTTACACTAGGCCACGGTCAACCCGTAGGCCCTGGTTAACCGCGGCAACAGAACCAGATCAAGACAACCTGTGCAGCGAGGTAGAGAAAACAGGAATTGTTTCCTCGGTATTCATCTAGATGTCAATTACATAGTTTAAATTCTTAAAGTGTATACAGTTTTAATTTGAGTATTTTGTAAACTAATAAATTTATAAAAATGTTAGGAATATATCGCATCATACTGCAGAGTTATAAGCTTAAAAATGGAGGGCAATGAGATACTTCAATACTTCATACTTCATTTCAGTGATTTTGAGCTTGGAAGTAAATTTTAAACGCATGCATAAGCTGATCCGTGTGTATGCAGTTTTAAATGTTGAAGATGCTGACTGATACATCAACAAAAATTTAGTTTAAGACATACATTGTGGTACAAAACCTTAACAATTCTTTTTACTGATATCGAATCATAAACCAAATTCCACGGGTAAAAATATAAGTATTTACTAACCAAATGTATGCTAACCAAATGCTGTAGGATCTCACCTCTCATGTTTAGTTACACTACAATTGGTTCTTGAACATAATAATTAGAGAGTTTTATCGTCCTCGGATATTCTAGAGAGTCGAGGTAGTTGCGTAAACAACAGCAAAAAACTTTCTTGCCAGAAAGTATAAAACTATTTTACCACGATTTGGTTTTTCATGGATAAAAAACATTAAAAAACCAAATTTCAGGCAATAAATGTCTTTAGAGCAGTGGGACACAAAATATTATTATTCATTTGTAACAAAAAACTTATCAGAAGCTTAGGAAAAGTTTCAAGGGTTGATAGTATATAATCGTAGTCTCTCACCTAGCTTAGGTTTTCTAAAAAAAAAAAAAAAAAAAAAAAAAAAAAAAAAAAAACCGACGATTTTTTTAGTAGCTAAGACATATCATAAAGTTAACAGGTAAACATAGTTATTTTTTATTCCCATTTATATTTCTACGTAAACATTTTGTTTAACATTCCCAAAGGTGACTCAACGCTGATATTTAACTACAATATTTTATTTGAGATGATCAGCTTTGGTTGTAAAATCAAAGAGGTGAATTTTGCATGGTAAATGCTCGGAGACAGACACGCCCCTCGGGAAATACGCGAAACGCTCGCCGAGATCGCATGTACCTGGCGGTTCCGCCACAATCACTGATCACGATATCAGGCTCCCCCCTGTGTACAGACTTCATCCCTAAATTTCATTTATGTAATAATTATGTCGTAATTAAATGTTTTAATAAATATAAATTTATTAAATACCTAGTTAATTATTAAATTGAATAAATTTTCAACAAATAGTGGACAAAATACTAACATTATACATGACAGCGAAACCATTGACTATGCACACTAACGTTAGTGTATATATTCAATGGCAAAACTGTAATATTTAGTTTTTCTTTGTTTCTTTAAGCCGTGATATTAGAGTACTGCTATTAAGCAACATTTCTTAAATACTTGAATTGATATATGAGTAATATAAAAAATACTGTATCTGTTCTCGAAAACTTATAATACTGGAAATTTGATATAGGCCTAATATTTAAAGTTATTCCAAGATGCCATGTAACAAAAGAGTTATAGGCTATAATAATAACAACAATGAAGAAAATTGTACTGTATTGATGGATGAAATTATAATAATGACATTTCGAAATTTTGTCAGGATAGTTTAAACAGTTTAGATTTGAATTAATATACATTTAAATTTTATTATACATTTTGCCTACCAATACAAATATATGGGTAAACAGCCTCAGAACAACTGTATCATCTCTAAAACAAGAGCCCAATTGATGTTCAAGGTCAGCCAGAACTCCAGACAACATCGAACAAGTGAGAACTTGTGTTAAATAAGTCCTGCCAGCATTGTCAAGTTCACTTTGTCGTAGTCCATTAAGTCTATTATTGGCTCTGAGAATTTTTGTCGATTAGCATGATTTTGAGGCTTGAGTTTTTTTTTTTTTACTTTTGACAAATTGTTTAAGGTGGAATTGCAAACCAACGTCAAAATCACCTCAACGTTCGATCTAATAGACATTCCTAAATACTAGGAAATACTACCCTTCGCCCTGGACGATGATGGATGGTTAGCAGGAGGACCTCACTAGTTCGAAGTTTTCTGGATTCTGGTTGAACCTTGGACGTCATTTGGGGGTTTTGCTTCAGTTTTGAAGCTAGTTCCATAAAAATATTGTATTAATGGAAGGAAGTAGCCCTCCGCGACGCACAAACTAAAGGTCTACGAAAATGCCGTTGCGTGGAAACATAAGAATCGCCACTTTTTAAATTATTAAATTACGATGCTACGGGCTTCCAGACTGTAGCCATATGAAAACCGTCATTTATTTCTGGTTCTCCCTTCAACAGTAAGAGAATAAAATAAGAGTATAGGCATTAGGTTAAGCTCCGATAATGGTATAAAATATAAAGAGAAACATCAAACAGGCCCGAGCGACAATACTTTGCAAATTCTCATGCGTAGAAGGCTTCACACAGACACAACCACTCCATCATAGTCAATGGAAGCGTCCCAGTATTTTTGTATAAAACATAATAAGATTTGGACGGCTTATTTGGCGGTTTTTAAGGTATCTTTAGCAACACCACTCTGTGCTCTAACACCGTTGCATCGTGCTTTATACAATCAAAACACTTCTTATATCTTAAATATCCTACATGGTCTCACCCTCCATCTTTACAACATTAAATATTTGTACTTCTAAGAAAATTTGATCATCTGCATTTTTACAATGGGGTTTATAAAACAACTACCCTTTAACTTCGTAGTTTTTGTAAAACTAAACCTTAGTGGATTATCAGTACTTTACTAAGTTTCCGAAAGATTTAATTTTTATCGATAATATTTTAGAAATGTTGTTTGCATATACCACCCGCTTCCATAACACTCGTTTTATTATTGAGACACACGTCATGAATGAATGCTTAATTTTGTCCACTGCTAAAACCTATATTAAATTTTTAAATGGGTGAAAAACCATAGTCCTTGAAATAAGTAAAAAAATTAATATAATGTAGAAAAGTGGCAATGAGAAACGTGAGAACGCTCAGCAAAACGTGTGAATGCTAAAATATACCGTAGTCTCTTTGATAAAATAAATAATCATGTTTTATAGATTTAACAGACTTAATGTTTAATAGGCTTAAGTACTTTATTATTTATTATGTACAAAAAATCAAGTAAAAATACGGATAGAACGTTTTTTGGTATATTTTGTACAAAAATAAAATTTATTTTATTTAGACTGGTTAAAAATTTCAGCTTCAATGAAAACAAGAGTGATAATTTTTGAACACAAATTAAATGCCAAACAAATAAAAATATACACAAAATAAAACAATTTAATGGTTTATACATAATTTTTTCTAAACGAGAAAAATAAGTACTCTTCTTTCTGTCTGGTCAGTAACTATGTTGGTAATCCAATTGAAGAATAACTATAAACAAATGGTTTTACCACCTGCTATATTAATGTAAAATTATCGTTATTAATGTATTTTAGATAGACTGTTTTATAATTTATTAAAATTTTATTACTTTGGTCTTAAACGTCAACAAAAAATGTAAACAGGCTTTTAATGAAGGTTTTGCGTAGTAAACAAAGGCTGTCTTACAAAAATGCCTTTAACAACAGTCAAATTATGCAGAATAAAATTGTCAAATTAGTCGAAATTTTATTTTTAATAATTAAAAGATCTTTTAATGGTTGTAATGGACCAATTATTTTCGTACTGTTGTATTGTATTGCCACATTTTTCAAATAACGGTTAGGGTATTTCTTATTTGAACTGTGATACCTAACATTGCGTCAGAGCCATATTTTTTTGGCTTCATTTGATGACACAGTTGTTCTTTTAAGGTTTTAACTAACGAACATCTTTTGCATAGGTTAGAGGCATTGAACTGTAAATAAAAGTACAATTTACATTATTTATTTTAATGATTAAGTAATTTAAATAATTGATGAAATATTAAATTTAAACCATTTAATTAAGTATATTTATTTGTCAATTAATGATAACTAGAGATCACCTGCTGTTTGAAATTCAACCAAAGTAGTGGCAAAACACCGGTTCTGCCCCAGTTCAAGGTCACTCATTTTTTTGGGGGGGTTGGGAGTGGCAGGTGTGGGGTTGGAAGTGTGGGGTGGGGGTGACAGTGATGGATGGGTTTGGGAAGTGGGTCAAGGTCATTTGGAGGGAGTTTTAAAAAAGTGGGAGCCGCAGGGGCTCGGTGGGAATGGGGAGGGGTGGGGCGGCGCCGGGCCGCGGGAGGTTTTCGTTTATTCTTAAAATTAAATTAAAATAATAGTTGCAAGATAGGAGAGCTCCTAGGTGTTTACAGTGCGAGTCGATACAGTAGAATGAGACATGTGTCCAAGGAAGAACGATCATATAAACCTGGTACTATAGTGAATACGAATAATTGGATAGCGTCGTCAATAGGAGTAACAAGATTGAAATGTTGATACTGCAGCATGTCAGTTAAGACAGCGTGCAAAACAGTATCAGTACAGTATGCAGTGTTGCACAGGCTAGGTTTTGCAAAGTACAACGGGTGAAAACTGTAGTATTTCTTAAGCTTAGCCAATGTAGTGCGCGGTTTAGAAACTGTGAAGTTAGATTGTTTCTGTAAAATATGTTTTGTGCGTAAAAGTTTTAGTTGTAAAGAGTGCGAAGTCATGATAATACACGAAGGGGAGATGTGTACTCTCCGACAATCGGCGAGTATATGACCGGCGCCCGCGAGTGTGCCTGAATATATAGAGACTAATTAGCATAATAAGTGCAAACATATGTTAGAGTAAAAAAGCGTAAGTAAAAAAAAAGTGTTAGACTAGGTGTTAGAGACTTGCGGATAGTTGTTCACTGTTGCCCTATCGCCACTATAATGACGCGCGCGCGGTACCGATGCCCGTTTTATAGGGGTTGTGTGGCCCCTCCCAACCCCCCCCCCTTCCCCTCCCCCTGAGAGGATGACATAAAAGAACAGAACTTCGGAGAGCTCAGTTATTTGTCGGGCGGCGCCGCGAAAGGTTGTAGCAGGGGGAAACATATAGGCGAAGAAAAGAATCGGTAGCCGCAGAAGTTAATTAATTATTCAGGTGCAGGATTGAAAGTAATGTTCCGTGCACGAATAAGTAGGAATACAATTGTCAATTGTACATGTAAATCTTGTACTGTAGCAATAACTATAATATTAGACGGTTGTAAAGTGTATGACCTGCTAATGTGCAAGAAATATCCCGTGCACGACTAAGTGGGATCACAATTGCCAATTGGACAGGTAAATCTTGTTTTGTAGCAACAAGTATAATAGTAGACCGTTGTAAGGTGTATCACCTGCAGGTGTGCAGGAAATGTCCCGTGCATAAATATAGAGACTAATTAGCATATTAAGTGCAAACACATTTTAGAGTAACAAGCGTTAGTTATAAAAGCGCTAGAGACTTACGGATAGTACCTCACCCGACCGATTCCGCCACCGAAATGGCACGCGCGCGGCAGCAACCCCTCTTTTTATGCGAATCGATGAGTTACGTGCGACTCCCCTCCAACCCCCCTCCCCGAGAAAACCGCATAAAAGAGCGAGCTTTGGGATAGCTCGGTTATTTGTCAGTCGGCTGCGGCTACGGTCACAAGAGTCAGAGGAAGAGACAGATAGTTTAAGAAAAGTATCGGTAATAGCGGAAGTTAATTAATTAATTATTCAGTTGTAGGATTGCAAGTATTGCTCTGTAGATAATCAAGTGGGGGACCACAACTGTGATTGAACAGGTAACTATTGTAGTATAGCAATAATGTTAATATTAAACGGTTGTAAAGTGTATAAGCTGCAGGTGTGCAAGAAATGTCTCTCGTACTGTAGCAATAATTATAATAGTAGACGGCCAGCAAGTGTATTACCTGCAGGTGTGCAAGAAATGTCTTGTGTAATGTAGCAATAAGTATATGATTGTAAGGTGTATTACCTGCAGACGTGCAGGAAACATAGCATGCACTATTCCACAGGTAAATCCCGTAGTGTAGCACTAATTATATTAATATGACCGAGAAGTAGCGGTTAGAGTTTAAGTGTTGTTAAAGTAAGAGAGTTATTTGCATATTAAGGAGGAAACAGGTGTGTAAGAATGGAACCTGCAATTAATCAGTGTGAGTTTCCTGCACACGATGTTAATTAGCATATTTAGTTAAAAAAAAAATGTAAACTCGACACAAAAATAAAATTGAGATCTATAAAATAACTGGTGTAGTGTTAAGAAATAGTGTAAAAATAATTAAAATGTTAAAATAAATCGTGTGTTATAGTACTATGTGGTATGAACTCATGGATTGGTTGTTTACCGCTGGGGTGTCAGCTCCCTATATGGGAGGCGCGCGAGCTTACCGTCGTTTATATACATGCGGATGGTTACTCATGCATGACCCCCCCCCCCCCGACCGGACCGGCAGCCGGAAGCCCCCCCCCCCCCCCCCCGACGTCACAACGTCTTGGGTGTAGCGTGTAAGAAGTACCGACCAGGCCAAGGATTATGAGCATAAGTAATGCATTTCCAAACAATAGTCTATTGTATGTTAAAAACAAGTTGCGTGTTTCGGCGGCCTATTTCCGTTGGAACTATAATTAAGCGGCGGAAGAGGGTGGATAACAATCGACGATAATTATGCTGCCACACGATGGGGAAAGCCGCGGACTGTACTTGTCAGCGGATGTAATTTGATGCTATCTAATGCAAATTGAGAGGTACAAGGCTCCACCTGCGTTTTAGGCGACCCACATGTAACAAAGCACATCCGTTTGGAATTTTCCACTGACGTTTCTGGAAAGTTCCGCGCCCCTCAAACCCCTCCCGGCACCCCACCACTCTGGGAGCCGAGAACTATCCCGACGACTATTGCCGCCGCAGTCGGGCTCGGAACTCTGGACGCAGCGCTCCGACCCGACTCAGAGGGCAACTCAAATGTATAAGCGGCCTATATATATTTGAGTTACTCTTGTTGTTAGGCTATTACTATTTAATATTTGTTGTGTGTGTGTGTGTGTGTGTGTGTGTGTGTGTGTGTGTCTATGGTTTTATGCAAAGTGTTATTTGGTTTTAGTCTTAAGATGTGTTAGTTTTAAGGTTTAACTTGCGCATTGCGATGTTAGCATTAAGGTGTGTGTTATGGTATTATTTATGTTTAAGAAATGCGTTTTTAATTTTAAGTATTGGATTATGGTGTGTGTGTGTGTGTGTGTGTGTGTGTGTGTGTGTGTGTGTGTGTGTGTGTGTGCATGTCTATGGCTATGTCTGTGTTTATCTGTGTACTAATAATTTTTTTTTAATATTCCACAGCTAGCTGTTAGGATGGGTAGATTAAATTTAAATGTAAATGTAAATTGAAGAAGTTCGATTGAACTTCATTAAATATGGGTGGGACATGCGCGTTGTGCCGTAGGTAGCGCATATTTTTATTGTTTTTGATTTTTGTTTCTTAATTTTGGTCAGGCAAAAATATGTTTGGGTGGGTTTAGATTAAGGGTGGGAGGTTAGAGTTGCGTCTTGCATTAGCTGTTCCAGAGTCCCCATTGTAAAATTGGAATGGTCAAGTCCAGTGCCCAGGCCCGAGGCTGGCCGCCCGTATCACAGACTACCAAACTGGATCGCCATGTGCGTGCGGGCCAAAAATTGGGATCCCTCGCAAGACGTAACTTTTTGGGTTGGGATTGGGAGTGTTTGAGGAACACAGGGTGGTGGAGACGGTTACAGCCGCCTCCATCATCTTGGATCATTATTATTTTTTGGTGACCTTGACCTAAATCCACTCATGCATAACCCCCCCCCCCCCCCCCCCGACGTCACAACGTCTTAGGTGTACCGTCTTAAGTATAATGTCTTAAGTAAAATGTCTTAAGTGTAGTGTCTTGACCTTGACCTTGAACTTGGCGAGCCCCCCCCCCCGACGTCAAACGTCTTAAGTGTAGCGTCTTAAGTGTAGCGTCTTAAGTGTAACGTCTTAAGTGTAACGTCTTAAGGGTAACGTCTTGACCTTGACCTTGAACTTGGCGAGCCCCCCCCCCCCCCCCCCGACGTCAAACGTCTTAAGTGTAGCGTCTTAAGTGTAGCGTCTTAAGTGTAGCGTCTTAAGTGTAACGTCTTAAGTGTAACGTCTTAAGGGTAACGTCTTGACCTTGACCTTGAACTTGGCGAGCCCCCCCCCCCCCCGACGTCACAACGTCTTAAGTGTAGCGTCTTAAGTGTAACGTCTTAAGTGTAACGTCTTGACCTTAAACTTGGCAACCCCCCCCCCCCCAACCCGCCAGCCAAGTGCTAACAAATTTACTTATAACTTGAGAATGGTT